>OMKY01123082.1:0-10331 GCA_900302395.1 Bregmaceros cantori | reverse complement strand
CACATGTTAACTTAACGTAACGCAACTACCGCGCGTTCACACAGAGCTCGAACGCCACACAAAGGGGTCCGAACTGTCCCCGCCATGCGCCATATATGAACTCTAATCAACGAGCCCCCTCAGGGGGCTCCACCGACAGCCAGGTGTAATTTAGCAACTTGCTAATCCTGTGTATATCCATCTTTTCATGACTCTTGTAACATGCTGCAATGAATGCCATCTTTTTTGCTGTGTAACATGTGGAAATGAACAATGGCTCTGTACTGTCTGTCGTTAAATAAATTTCATTCATTCATTCATTCATTCATTCATTCATTCATTCATTCATTCAAAATAAATATTATGCTGTATTTACTTATCAGTAAGGTTCAGTGCATTCATGTCATGTTGCAAAATGAATAAGCATTGATTGACTCGGGGCCGCGGAGACGGTTGATATTTTGAAGAGGAAACTTTAGTTTGGTTTAGTTTGTGTTATTATGTATTTATTTATTTATTATTACCACTACTATCATTTTATTACTATATCGGTAAATATTTATATTGTTTTTAGGTCTTTATTTATTCATTTATTTTCTCATACTAAAATCTTTTTATCATTAGTACTCCAGCGTTTCCTCTTGCTGTATATCCTCGGTGCCAAGCCATGTCTATAATTTTGATGACAAATCCATTGCCTGTGTGTGTGTGCATGCTCTTGTATTTGTATGTGGGCATGGTTGTTTTATGGGTTGGGAAGGTTGGTGTCAAGTGTTCACTTCCTTTTATTATTGTTGTTATGCTTTGTTATGTTGCTGTAAAGTACTTTGAATTGCTCTGCATGAAAAGTGCTATATAAATAAAGTTTGATTTGATTTGACTGCTTTAGCGTTTCATTAAAGGATCGGTGTACAGCAACCTCAGTGTCACAATAATAATGTGCTTCCCATCATGCAGGGTCGAGCACTGTCCCGTGCCAAGTCCAGGAGGAACTTTGACTTCCAGGCAGTGCTGGACAAACTGGCAGACCAGGGCATCTCCATCAGGGTGGCTTCTCCTAAACTGGTCATGGAAGAGGTGAGTGCAGAATCACAAGAAATGTTGCATTGAATAATCTCGTTTCACCATCTTGTAGCAACAATGTTCACCAAACTGGGGTCCTTTTTCCAGAGCCGCCGAAAGTGCCACACACAGACACACACACACACACCCACATCCATCCCTGTTCACTGCCGTGGATGAACTGAGGACTTGATGCGCGCGGCATTCCCCCACCACACCCACTGGGGAATCCCCACTGTGAGGCGCTTCGCGCTGATCAATCAGTGCGCCGCGCATTTGCATCGCCCAATCAACTCGAAGCAGTGGCTGACCAATCAGTGGCCCTACAACCCGCGGGTCGCGAGTGACAGGACGCCTAGGACTACCTCTCGAGGAGGCCCGAAAAATTCTACCGGTGTCGTGGAGACACAATTTAAGCGGATAGTCCTGAATAGTCCAGCTCCCTATGGGTGCAGTGGAACCAGGGCTTTATATTCTGCCAATGGAAACAGAAATGTTGCTCAGGATTCCTGCTTGTGTTACCTACTGGTTCACAATCGCATAGCACACCATCCCTCTTGCGTCCCACACAGTATGCCACGACTCCAATCATGTGCTATCTTAGACACAACTTTGCAGGCCAACCTCTCCCACAATTAATGAACCATGGTCCATTATTTACAAGTTTTCACCAAAGCTTTGTCTTCAAAGTCAGGGTGGCGTCATTCTGGCCAGCGGGAGGACATGTTGATAGTGGTACTAAAAAGTGAGAACAACAGAGGATTACATTTTTTACTTCACTTTTTGTACCAGCTGCGCTGATTATCGAGTTCATGATAATTGTCATGGATTTGCAGAGGTCTGCCTTTTGGGGGCGGGTCAAGTTTTGTCAATGCTCCTGCATTGACCAAACGCACTTTACACACTTTCATATATATCCTCCTTGATGGTTGCTGCCCAGGCCTTTCAAGGTTGACCACCAGTGCTGTCCAAACTTTCCAAAATGTTGCTTTCGGTTTGACCTGCAATATTTATTTTTGAACGTTTGAACAATTATTAATCTGAAACTTTAATTATTAAAGTTTCCGATCTTTATATTGCTAACTTTTAGCTGCTTTCTTAGTGCTAGGATTTCCATGTTTAGTATTAGCACGGAAGAGTAGGCTCTACCATGCCAACTTAGACAGTGGGTTTTCACCCAAATTTACTTGTTATCTTCATTGCATTGCTGTGGTGTTCATCAGTATTCAGTACATAATTTATCAGTGAATGGACAGGACCATAACATTGGGAATGGCAACTGGCATTGGAAACAACATATATTCAACAGGTTTGAGCGGAGAATGGGCCAGAATCAGTGCCGATTAATAATTTATGAAATTGGTTGCAGCTGTAATCTCCCCTGCAAAATGTAGACCTTGATGATTGATCTATTTTTAAAGCACACTACTAGTTTGAATTATTGTGTGTACAAGTCCTGACACACAGACAGGCTTCTAACTGAAGGGTTGTGTTTGCAGGCTCCGGACTCGTACAAGAACGTAACGGACGTGGTCAACACATGCCACGATGCCGGCATCAGCAAGAAGGCCATCAAACTACGGCCCATAGCTGTCATTAAGGGCTGAGGAGTTCTCCAACCACTAGAATTGAAGGAATATTGCAGACTGTTTTTGGGTATGTGGTGCCAAAGCACTTAGTAATAATATTGTTTGGGGGTGGGATTAAAAAAAAAGAGTTGCACTGGTCGAGTAATCTCCACTCGATAGTCTACGAATCGAAATGAATATTTTTGTTGGCTTTTTCTTTTTAAGTCTTGTTTTCATAGGAACTTGGATTTTAATTTTACATGAGTATATTCTTTATTTTTGTGACAAAAGTTTTACAAGTTTGTCAGGCTCATCGCACAACCTAAATGTTATTGCAATTTAATTTTGTTGTTGAAACATACAAGTCTGAAATAGCCTTCAAAACCCTTTGAGACTTTGTGCATTATATGGACATTGATGTGAGCAAGAGGATCCACTTCTGGGATGACACCCCAAGAAGCTGCAGATGAAGACTCTGCTCTGGACTTTCATATGGAATGAATTCTGAACCTTTGAACCCTCAATCACCGTGAGAGACATTGAACGAAATGAAGACCCATCGTTTGAATTCATTTCCCAGCTTTATTTGGGACATAGGAAAAAAAATCAAGTTGTCCTTGCGGTTATTTTATGTGCCCAAGGGTCACATGACACGATCAAATAAAATTGAACAGCAAATCACCCCAGCGTCTCAACACATTGTGCCACCATCTACTGGACCAGACTCAAGAACCACCATGCCCAACTCTGGTGTGATTTTTGATTATTATAATCATGTTAATTTACATCGTCAATGACAGTCTAGGAATTTACAATGGAAACACATATGATGCGATGCATGGGATTAAGAGCATTACCTGTTGATGACAAACAAGTCAGGGTCAGCAAATTGATGGTTGACCGGTCTGGGAATGACTGTGGCACTGGGACCCGGAAGTGTTGATGTTGTACATAATCTGAACTATGATTGCAAATGAGGATAGTGCACCCCGCTGAATAGAACCAAGGCCAGGAACAAAGATGATTCATGTAGTATGGCAAACACGAGGCGTGCAATACCAATCAATTATAATTCCTGCTCCATTTACTTAATTCAGACTGGTGATGCATCAAATTGTCAAGGACCATCAGTACTGTATGGCAGATTCAATATAGATGTGTCCACCCTCTGGGCCGGTCTGCAGTTATCTGTAAAGGCCCTGTGATACCTAGTCATTGCCTTGAATGTAGGCATAGGCTTCAGGTATTGTGGGGAAGCAGCAATAATTTAAAATCAGATCAGACATACAACGCAAGAGCACAAGTTAACCCTGTTGAACCAGTTTGTGTTCAGGAAATGTTATATTTTGATGAGGTTGTTATTCATTTTTTTCCTTCTATTGCTCCAGTCAGGTTGAAAAGGTGAAAAACCTTTGAAGATAAAAAGTAGGCATGAAAAGACGTAATGTTTTAAATATTGCAAAATTAAAGCAAGCAGGCATTTACATTATATTTGCCTTGAAAAACATTTGTAAACGTGTAGCAATGGACGTGAAGTGGTAAGCTATACTTCACCATACGTGCGCCTGTCATGCCTGTATGCCGCCCCCAAGTCATGACGTCATCATGCTTAAAGGCCCCATTATACCCTACGGAGACGGATGAGATCTGCCTGTCCCTTCCAGCCGTTGCTCCCGGCGTCTGTGTTTACACCTGCGTCCGTATACGGAGCTACATAAGAAAACCCCAGAGGGCGGTGCTGAGTCGCGGCAGTTAGAACATGCAAAACGCTCGTGACTCCCTACTGCCCCACGCGTTTGTGATATTGCTCCGTTTCGCCCGGAGCTCAACGGATGCTAAGCGACCGACCTACGGACAAACTGACGGGTGAAACTACCTACGGCGCCGGATGGAAGTGTCCGTTTCCGTTACTATTGTAGGGTATAAATGGGCCTTAAGCCCTTTTGGATTTTAAATTAAATGTACTTAAACTGCTGCTAACAATACGTTTTTAAAGAGTTCCGCACCCCGCTGATGACATTACCGCTCACAATACAGTGTAGGTTTGATGATGGCAGCCGCGGTGCAGGTCGTGGCAGATTTAACTTATCTTGAAAAAGAATCTACAATGTTTCATTATTATAGTATATATGATTGTCTGAAAACTGCTCCATCTAATATCTCGGACACAGATCAAGGCATTTAGGAAAAGTTGTCCAACTTTTCAAACTCTAAAAGTCTGCAATAAATTCATTTTCCAACAATGTCCCATCGATGAATGACAAACAACCATTTTGTTTGCATTTTATTTCATTCAACATAAATTGCAACAATTTCTACTGTAAATCAACATCTTGTTAAAAGTTCTCATCGGCTACTAAGAGAAATTCATACAGGGGTCAATGCCAACTGTTCTAGACTGAGTGGAGTGTAGGCGCTAGTCCACCGCTGCATATAAATAAGACTTGTAGCATAGACTTAGCAAGGCCCATTTCATATCCACACAGCATAGTAACACACCGTGTCATTTCAGATGCATACACTTAATTGGCATTTATGAATAGCAAAAACAATTTATGAAACAGCTTGAGATGAAATTTTCAGGAGAGATTAGAAATGGCACGAGCATTAAATGTTTTGCATGTCATCCATATCGTCTAGATAGAGGGATAAAAACAGGCCATAGTTGATAGTAGCCTGTGCTACTATCAACTGCGCTTCCTGATTACAGGAGTTTTAGCAAGTGCACCTTGCGTTTGCGTGAACAGTATGCATAAAGATTTGTAAACAAATTTGGTTCAGGCTGGGATGATAACTCCATAACTAAACAAATAACAGTTGAATGTGTCAAAAAGTCAATATTGCCTCCATTTCTTTTTCTTAGATTGTATATTGTTTGTACACAAAGGTTTATGTTGTATACATGATTATTTAAAAGGACACAATTTACATTGTATTATTTCAATACATAAATGTCATGTTACGGGGAAATCTGGCGGCAAATAAGTTGACTCAAAATATTCATTATGGACCACCAAAATGTTTTAACAAGTTTATCCCAGCCTTTCCATTGGCATTAATTTGCATTTACTGGGTGCTGCCTGGAGATAGCCAGGCAAGCTAGAACCAACAAATCGTCCACGCATCGCACGCAAGTAGAACGATCATTTGGTCTGGATTAAGCAAGCTCGAAACATGTCAAAGTGTCAAATGAAGTTATCAAATCACAGCACAGTAGGCGTGACAAGTGGTATGAAAAGCTTTTTTTTTCAGTCATGTACACCGCTAGAATATTGTGAATGTCTTAAAGGCCTTCCGATATATTTGAAGTTGTCGACATTAGCGGACACTGTTAAACATGTTTCACAATATGTTCCAACATTCTTTGGTCCAAGCGAATCCATTTGAGAACACAATCCATCATTTACAAGTCCTCGTTTTGACCACAAATCAAAGCGCAGGACAGGCATAGTTGTGTGGCATCAATTAGATGTGGATTTTGCAGTGCTCAAACTGCACACTTCAGAAAACAAGCAAGTTCATTGTGTCAACTCCTAACGCAGTTTAACATTCTCCCACGCAAAGCTAAAAAAAAAAAAAAAAAAAAAATTTTCAACTAGAGGTTTCATCCGGCATCAACGATTCAGCAGCGTCTACAGTTCTACACCTTGGTACGCAGCCTCATCCCATGTCTGTGTGGTCAGATAGCGGGCTCCATAGGAGAATCCGCTGGTAGATCAATGACTCTTTGTGTCAATTATTTCAACATCAAATACGATGATCATGATGCTGGGCCAGTTGCCCAGGTGACCAGAACACCTGGAAGCAGGGTGATGCGGTTAGGACATAATTCTGTGACTATAGCCACAATAAAGCCTGCAGATGCGGGTTGAAACCAGCAGAAAAACAGTCTCATCAAATACCTCCAGCAAATCCCAGTTGTGCAACAGCTGAATTTGTGATCTGAAGAGATGAGGAAAAATACTTCCTCGGTGGCTGAGTGAACAGGCGGAGATTCACAGTATTGCTTTGCAATATTCAAGCCATTGCATAAAATCGATCAACAGCAGGCTGTACTTTGCCTGCATGTCTATCGATTAGCGATTATTCCAACCACTACTTTGCTTGTAAGTCAAAAAGAACAATCTAGAAAATAATTCTCCTTTTCTAGTTGAAGAGGACAGTCTCATTTTCAATGCAATACACACGGCTTGGTAGTTATGTACCATTATTTATTTTGTTTACCAGAACAAGACAAATCTTACCTAAAATGTAAATATATTTTTTTAAAGATTTCAATTATGTGTAAAGCAGAAAATATGCAAACCATTTTTTTCATTCAGGTTTCCTGATAATTAGTGAATAGTCGGTCGTAGACTCATCATCTCAGTCTTATCTGCTATGATTTAGCAAAAATTACAAGACTCCTTGTCAACTAAAAAAAAAAAAAATGTCAAACTGAGAGCAAAGAGCAATGGGCACCCAAACTAGTACACCAGGTGGTTCAACTACCAGGGGATGCTAGTTAGTATAATCGTTAGTATGACCGTGAAAAGCTTCAAATTTTGTACAAGTTAGTCTTCTTAAAAAGCATGTCGCTGGGGTCGTATGTACACATTATCCTCTTATTTACACTTTGTCCAAACGTGTGCACGCTAGACGGAGGTTAGCGTTTGCTATAAGGAGCATTTGCAGGGCATGCTAACGTTAGTGGTCAACGCTAGATTACAGCACATGGATATCTACAACTATCACGCCCCCTTCTGGGAAAGAAAAATAGAACTGTCAAGTGATTATCATCACCAAACATGTCAGACCACTGTCGAGGCTTTACACATAATCCTTTCATGTTCGGAGAAACTCATTCATTCATTCTTTCATCGCACTAGGGCAATTTCCATAGGACGAGAACACTTACGCATTCGTCAGCTGCAGCCTTAAAAAAAAACCTAAAAATCCATCGGCCAATTACAAAAAAAAGGGAAATGACTGGCACCAAACTGCCTTTGACCAAATGCAAATCAAATATACTTTTCCAAAGCCCTCATTAACCATGAGTACTGAGCCAGTCTTAATAGACTATTAGCGTTAGGTAGCCAACGCAATTATGCGCCCAATTTTTACTGAATTTCAGACATCCAAGTCCAAGAGGGTGTTCTTGTAGTTTGGCAGGCCCCATTTGTAGTTTCATTCCAACGAAGTTCTATCCGTGAGAATAATTTTGAATCAGAATAGAGATTATTTTCTTAAAAAAGAAAAGATGTTTTGATTAAAAACGCTGAATCACACCAACATAATTCAATGTGTGTGCACCATTACGTTTCAAGCGTCAAACGGCTTTCTTGAAAGGGTGAAGAAAAAAAAAACTGGGCTCATAAATGTATAATTTCAGACGCATGTCTATTTTGTGAGCAAAATACATCACAGAAAAAAGTGATATGGCATGTTATGTTTTGCCTTTTGGTGACTGGAAAACATGAAAGGAACCAGCTGCACAGAAAAGCACCTCACACCTTCTTGACGGGACTACGCCTCGCCTGACTGGAGATTCCTAAGGATTGCCAGAGACTCCAGAGACCGGCTAAGCCCTCAAACACCCATCTCTTCGCCCAGCGTCCGCATGAAACTTTGCCCACAGGACACCGTTGGGTTGAACCACTTAATCTGTGACGATATGAGAGTCCACTATGCACATAACACAGCCCAGTGGGCGGTCAGGTCGTGGGATCGGGTTGGGAGAACGAAACGGTGGATGACTGAGCTATACGCCTACAACTTAGGACGCGCCACTGTCACCTCTTCACGGATTTGTTTGCACACCAAGCACCCGATTTCCTGTAACATACTTTTGGCCCCATGTGTACACCTTTCATCATCTCACAGTCAGTCACTTCCTATCTGTAGCCAAAAAAATAATAGGTAACCGCAAATCCCATTTAATTTGACAGTGTGCAATCTTGGCCTTCGTCGAGAGAGCGAGGGAGACAAGGGGGGCGGACAGGAGCTACCTACTTTCTGTGTAGAGACATCCTTCAGTGCCTCCTGGTTCCTGATAAGTACGATAAGGCCAACACTCGGCACGGTCCGTGTCTCTAAGTGCCAAAGCAGCATGTGAGTTCGATTCTCGGGGCGACGCAGATGTGTCCCGCCCCGCACCCCAAGTGCTGTAGAGTGTTCCGTGTCAAATAGTCCAGAGTGTAACCCACACAGTCCGAGTTCTGCTGGTCCACCGTGTCTCTACTGCTAGCATTTGGCCCTCTGGAAGAACGCCTACAATACATAAACATGCATTACAATTACAATTTTGTTCATCATTTTTCAAACATCAACCTTATTTGGAATTATGACTTTGCCAAGAACAATAATAAAAACAATAATAGTAACAATAATAAGTTACTTTCTAGGTTAGTTGCTGTAGAGCAGGTAGCACATTTGGTTGTAGAACAAATATACCAAAAACATTTCCCTTCTCATTACATTACCTTTATATGGAGAATGAATGAATGAATGAATGTTTATTTCAGACACACACAGTGTGTATCAACATAAGACAAAATACAAGAGACAATATAAACAAGAAAACAGATTTAAAAAACAATATTTATAAGGGCAGATTGCTACAAATCAAGTAAAATCCCTCTTATTCACCTTAATGTAGTTCTTGAGGACTTTGGCATCTGGCTGTTCCAGCACCTGACACAGCTCCTGTGGTGAACCATTGTGTTTAGTCAGAACATGTTGAATGCCATGGATCACATTCAACAGCAATCAGTCAAGCCAGCCAACGCATGTCCAATCAAACATGGTCAAACATTCTGCGTGTCTGTGTTCTTTATGATTTTCTACAGTCTAATCAGCTGTTGATATGCTACTTAATAGTTTGTTTTCAAGTAGCAGTGTTAGCCTCCCAATTACTTTATTAATACACTTTATTGACTTTCATGTCTTGCTTTGTCTCTGCATTTTTTTTTTTACTTTACATTGTTTTGTATGCATACCTGCTCTATCTGTAAAAAAAAATATGCTGCAGTACTAGGCAACCAGGTTCCGGTCTTCGTACCCACCTTGTTTCTATCCATCGACCGCAATTAGCCACAACTGGTCCATCCACGGATTGATCAGCCAATGCTTCAAACGTAATGGGTGACCGAAACGCGCAGTGCTAATTGATCAGCAGCAACGCGTCATCACAGGGGTCATGGTGCTGTAGCCCCCAGAGAGCATTGATTTAGCTCTTGCTGTTCAGGAACAGTCAAGACAATGTCATACAAGGGATTCTGAATATGCTTTAGGGCTGCAACTAGCGATTATTTTGTTAATCGATTAATCAGCCATTTTTACTGGCGATTAATCGGTTCCCCTTTCCTTTAAAATCGTAACGATTATTAGCATTAATTATGATTATGAAACATTATTAAAAGTTTGCAATGTTAATATTACAAACGTTTTGCTGTTTCTCTATCTCCATTTTATAGTAATAGCATGAAAGAGCCTACTCTTACAGGCTAAATTATAACATATTGGGCTTTCACGCAAGCTTACGTGTTGTCTTTATTGTATTGGGGCCTTGACACTGGAAAAATTGCATCGGGAACAACATATATTCAACATGTTTGAGTGGAGAATAGGCCAAACCATGAAACGATTAATCGCTGCCGATTAACCGATTATCAAATTAGTTGGCGATTATTTCAATAATCGATTATCATCGATTAATCGATTAATCGGTTGCAGCTCTAATGT
>OMKY01123081.1:4561-20681 GCA_900302395.1 Bregmaceros cantori | reverse complement strand
CGAATAAACCTCGAACCCTCGCCCACTAACCAGCACCCCTTCATCACCCTACACATTCACCATCAACCTCCAACCTTCGCCCACTAACCAGCACCCCTTCATCACCCTACACATTCACCATCAACCTCCAACCCTCGCCCACTAGCCAGCCCCCCTTCATTACCCTACACATTCACCATCAACCTCCAACCCTCGCCCACTAGCCAGCCCCCCTTCATTACCCTACACATTCACCATCAACCTCCAACCCTCGCCCACTAACCAGCACCCCTTCATCACCCTACACATTCACCATCAACCTCCAACCCCACACTGTTAATCCTTACAGTGCCAAACAATTGCACCATAACATAACTGCTCTGATGCTTAAAGGTGCATTGAATATGCTGTACAAATGATATCTAAACTGAACATGTTTTGGCATAAAGAAGTGACGGACTGAGTTAAAATTGTGGCTAAAATTCATATTCCTGTTGATGTCTCTGTATGAGTTAACTACTACCCCACCACTCATCACTATCCATTCAAACAACACTAAGTCGCTTAGTCACCACGGCATTACGGGTTAACCGTAAGCCTAAACCTAACCCCTAACCCGACCCTAAACCTAATCCCAACACTGAATCTAACCCCTACCTTAACCCCTTCCCAGAACCCCAAATCCTGACTTTTGTGACGAAACGGCCTGCTCACCTTAATCACATCCACACCCACACACACACACACACTCACTCTGTAGATGTTGTACATATATCTCTTACGCCTCTCCAGTATACACACAGACAAGCCACACAAACACACACCCACACACACAAAATAGCAGACCACTTGAAAATGTAAATAAAATTATATTTTAAGAAAAATAAGATGTGTTTTTTTCCCTAGTTTCCTCCTCATTTGAGTGCCATTCCAGCCACTTTACACTCCGCTTTCATCGCATTTTGAACAAACGTGAAGCGCAATACGGCAGAATGCTCCCATTCCCATAAGGGCGTATTTGCTGTTTGCATGTGCCGGTGCACAAACATTGGGCATTTGGACGGACAGCCACCAGGCAGCAAACCTCTCATTAAAAAGCACTCAAGTGACGAGAGGGGATGAATACGAACAGATGGGCAGACGGAGGACTGGATAAACAGAGAGAGAGAGAAAGAGAGAGAGGAGATAGATGAGCCCAGGAATATGCAGGGATGGACACTGCGAGTGAGTGAACGTAAAATGGGAAAATTAACCCCACAGGAATTACAAACCAGTGTGGTGGCTAGCATTTGTTGAGGATCTATGTATTGTGGGTGCTTCTGGTGTTTACATCACTCAACAAAAATGTTCATTTGTTTGTTTTAAACTTTATTAACTGTATTTTTATTGACAGACTTAGTGTGGAGTGGGGATGCAGATCTGCAGCGTACTAATGCCGGAAACGGGAAACGCTAAGCCACAGGCACAAGAATGTATGGGGCTAAATGAAGCGGTCGTATCCACTGCACTACAGAGCCAGCCCCTCAAACATTCATGTTATTTCAAAATGTATGTTTTATTTTAGGTTATACGCACGTAAACCTCGCGCATCCTGCGGTCAGCTGACCATCGTTTATTCCCAAGCCTGTGGAATGCCACTAAAAAGTCACCTGTGTAGGCAGGCTTTTCCTTTGGGAGGACTCGGTTGATTCAGTTGTCAGATTGCTTACATGCCATGTGTATGCTGTATGGTGTGAGTGATGTGTTACTTTTGATGTTTTTGTGATGTGCTTTTTAAATGTTATTTAATTGACTGTTTTATTGTAAAGCACTCTGTGTACCTGCACTGCGAAGGGTGCAGGTACACATAAACTACCTGGTCAGAAGTTATAGACAAAACAAAATTTTGCCCATCTTGAATCCAGCCACTTTGATAGTGTTGGCCCTAAAAAACCGAATCATTTCATGAACATACCTAAGAGCTATTAAATCTGGGACAAATACACCCATCCGTTCAAAAGTAATGGCGTTAACACGAAGGACAGATTCAAGTTCAGTTGCTGGAGGGGGAAATCAGCAAAGCTGCGTAGACAGCGATTGGACCAAAGCCTGAGACCTAAATGATAGCCAACCAACCAAAACATAACAATATTCCATATAGCTACAAATTCCTTATTATATGGTAGAGATTACAATTTTTAAAATATTGTGGTATTATTTGCCAAAATCCCCTGCTACTCCCAGTGACAGACGACTTACGTCACACCCAACCATGTATAAAGCTGCAGCCCTACAGCCAGTTTCTTTAATATTTTCTCAAAGATTCATATTCCTCATGTTGTCAGTTTGCCAGAGCTAGTATTATACACGGGGAGGAGAGAAGGTTGTCGAACCCTGACTGACACTCTCGGGTGAGTGAACGCGTCTGTTTGTGTTTTGTGTGTGTGTATGGATTGCATGCAGCCACACATTGCTGTGTTCATGTGGGTGTGAAGAAAGATGGCTCCACAATATGGCCAGAATATTAATTCATGTAATCTCATTTTCCTGCTATTGAAATGTCCCTGGAAAGGAAAATGATCCCTTAGGGCAGGGTGGAGGATTTAACCAACCGATGCCCAACAGACCTCATAGAGTAATTCAATGTTTCTGAATGAATCGTAGAACTCGCACATGGCCCACAATGACGCAGTGGGAATTAGCACTAGAGTCCCTTCATTCCAGTATTGTATCAAAAGCTATGTATATTCGACACTATAAGGCGCACCTGACTATTAGGTGCACTGTCAATATTTTTCATATATAAAGCGCACAAAAAAGCGGGAGTGAGAGAGAAAAACATTGAATCATACACAAGTATAAACTGGGGGTGCATCGATCACGTTTTTTTGCTCCCGATCCGATCCCGATCCTTTAATTTTAAGGATCGGCCGATCCCGATCTCCGGTACCGAGTCCCGATCGCCGATACAAAGTCCCGATACAGAGTCCTGATCCTGCAAAAATTAGTAGTACCCAACCTATTTGGTACAATTGTCAATTTCAATAATAGTCAAAGTAATGAACAATCATTTGGCTTGCTCTCTGATCCTGATCAGGACAAAATCACAAGCCCTGATCCTTGGAAAAAAGTCTGATTACCGAGCATTGGATCGGTAAACCACTAGTATCAACACATTTAATTCAATTAATTTTGAAGGCTAACAAAACTCGCTTGCTGTGGTACGGTGGTAGAGTAACAGCCAGTCAGTGCTTATATTTGATAAAGCATCATGAACCACACAACATCACTTTGAGCTCAGTAAACACAACCAGAATTGATCCATGAATAAGGGGAACTGGACTAGAAGGCACACTTTTGTCTGTGAGTTTACTTTCGTTTCACACAATTCTGCAAATAATTCGCAGACTCGGAAGGCGTTGGACTTAATCTTTTTGGGTTGCCCAACACGCCCATGGGGGTTGGTACCTGACGACAGGGGGAGCTGCAATAAAATATCACACACAGTGCAAAGTACTAGACAATCAGAGAGAGGGACAAACAGGAGGGTGGGAGAGAATCGAGTACCGTTAGTCTCCAGACAGAACATAGGTAGGATTACATATAGCAGTTGATTGCCCATGGTATTTGGCTGGTCAGCCAATACCATGGGCAGTTTGTTTTGAATGGATGTGGTCATGGTTCGTAAACCTAAAATGTTTAAGCTGAGGCAGTCAACGAATTTGAAGTCACCATGTATCCTTTACACATGTTCAGATTGTCTTTGGATTTAGTAATCTAAATTAACGCAATCCTGTTCAAATTGAGAATGCATTTACTCGTAGTGTTGTTGTCATATCCAAAAAAGATTGTAATATTCCTTTCCGTACATTCCCTCATGCAGAACATTTGTAACATAAGTTTCCGGGCTTTTCTACTTTCAATGAATGACTTCACCGGGGGCTGCAGTCCAAGTAGCACTGTCTGAGCCAGGGGGCGAACATGGAGAGGTCAGACACAGAGCTTTCCAGGGACACTGCGCCATGCTGGCTTGTTCCGAGCTCTGTCTCTGCCAAGTACAAGACTGTTATGTAAATAGAGCAATTGAAGTACTGCCAAAAAAACCTGAAAGATAAGATTGTGCTTTTATAGTGTCGTCCCAAAGTTTGGTGCGCCAATAAGAAGAAGTTAACGAACTAGAGGTGTGCAGTCTTGTCGACTGCTAGATATCCCCGAAATATTGTAGAGTCATGCATTCTGCACACATTGTGACGTCACAGCGGCCTTGTACAGGGGCGTTGTATAGTTCAGGCCAGACTAGACTACATCATGCTCTTTTAAGTGGCAGATGGATGGATGGATGGATACGTACGTACAAAACAAATGTCCCTTGTGATGATTAAAACTTCTCTTTAATCTTGACATATTTCAGCCTCTTATAGAGTGTTGACATACAAGCTTTTGTGCAAAAGTTATCACACAAAGGACAAGGTCATCCATCTTGAATGGTGTTATGTTTTATATGAAATTAAATGTAACTGTTTTATCTTAAAACCAAACAACTATTGTGAAAACAAAGCTAAAGGAATTTGGGGCAAATCCACTCCACCAGGTCAGAAGTTATGGACCAAACAAAAATTTGGCCATCTTGAATTCAGCCACCTTGTACGTGTTGGCCTCCAAAATCCCACAAGCTCTTGAACTTTCCAAAGAGCATTAACTATAATTAAGTTCTGGAACAAGTCTATCCATCCGTTCAAAAGTTATCGCATTAACATGAAGGGTTAATGGATCCGCAGCGGTGGACCCGGCAACAGCGGCACACACAAAACCTTTACTAACTAAACTCCCATGGCAATTCTGAAACTTTCCCAGTCAAAGGGTTGATGGAAACCGACCGGTTCAGATGCCGATTTCAATAATAATGCATAAAAAACTCAGGTGAGTGATGGACTTGTGAATACATTGGATGTGAATCAGCAACATCAGCCATAGACTTTGGACATACGGAACTGGAAGGTTTCTGGTCATTTTCTTGGAAATTGTGAACCTAACCAATGTTGAAACTGCATCGTGGTCACTGGTCACTGATAGATCGGCTCGGCGGTGCCACCGACAACATAATCTCTCGCCATTCCGCTCGTAGAGCTAATTACACCCACCGAGGCAGCACAGCAGACATTTGGAAACGAATGGACGAGCAAAGCATGGGCGGCTTGGTGCTCTGACCATGGTATAGCACATCCAATTTCGCAGTCACAGGCGCAAACAGTCTGTCAACGTCTAATGTTCTCTGCTCTCTCCGCTTGAGGCTCCCTAATGCGTAGAGTACATGGCTGGAGGGAAGGAGATGGGGAAAACACGGCACGACTGGAGGGGAATGCGAACGTTGAATTTAAAAACATTGAGGAGAGCCAAGAGAATGACGTTTGCACAGGACGCAAAGTCACTACCGTATCCTTGGCAATGTCTTTTGCCACCGGATGAGCCAACAAAATGTAGTCTCGCTTTCAGGGGTGTGAATCTTTGCCCATAATTCGATTTTCCATTTATGGGAGTGTAAGGGGGGGATTGCATTTTAAAATTAGTAATATTTCATTGATGATACTGATGTGCCTTGCCTAAGTACTTTATTCTTCCTCACGTAATCAGTATTTACTTAAAATTAAAGGTTGTGTGTTTTATTTAAGCAACACTAGAATTGTTTTCCATCATGTTTTACTAATTCTGGAACCTTGTGCAAAACCTATTGGACATTTGCAAATGCGAGATTTTATTCATATCAATATATATTAAGAAAGAGCAACGGTCAAAGCATCCGAAGAAGTCGTTCTGAACCACTGACGATGCAAGCACAGGCCCCGGATTTTGGACTCTAAATTGCAAAACTGACTGGAAATAGGTTCACAACATGTACACGGGACATTGGGGGGGGGGGTATGGGTGGTGGTGGTGTTGTCATGGAGGTTGGTAATGTTGTCGGGCAGGGTTTGGGATGTCACAGGTGTTGTGGTGTTTATCTGTGCTGCTGGCCCCCCCTCCAACACTTTTGAGTGCTGATTCAGACAGTCGTCGGCCCGTGCAGTAACCTTGGGGTGTCATCACAGCCAGGGCGGACGCAGAGGTTTAGAGCTAGTTTAGCCTTTACATCGGTGGGGCCTTGGTTTCTCTATCTCTCTTGGGCTCTAGTCGCGAAGCTTGTCGCTTTTGCTGGACACCCCAGGGGAAACCTTGAAATACAACAAATTAAGTGTGATGCAGGATAGCTGCCTTCTCCTCTGCATTATTGATGTATTTTCGTCTATATGGTTGTTACTGGTTGTTGTTACTTTATTGTGTTTCTGTATTAGAGCATCATTCTTATTTTCTTGACTTCCTGAACCTATAAAGGGTATTCTCAATCTATCTACTACGCCACAGTGACCCAGTTCATGATCATGGCCAATGATCATTTCTACATGCACACACAGCTGCGCGCACCCGATGCTTACACAGGCACTCGCACGCTTTGTGTATATATCGAGGTTATGACACGCATGCACACATGCGGGCACACCATCGCGATGCATCAGGTCGTCATCACGCAGTATAACCCGATGTAATACGGTTGTGTGCACATGGGTTCCGCTCCAGTAACGCAATCACACACACAGTACAAAACAAATTAATTTTGTTTACTTGTTAAATGAAGCGGTTCCGTATTTCTGCACAAAGCCATGTTTTTTTTTTACTAAATGATGTGAAATAAAATGCTCACAAAGGTGGCTGATGTGCAGACGATTTTCAACAACACTGATTCCGTTCTCATGGCAACCAGTGATATTTGCGTCAATGATTACTTGATAATCATCGCTTAACACTTTGCACGACTCATTTTTAACCTAAACAATTATCGAAGAGTTGTAAAACAAAATTCTATTCTGGTTCATAGAGATCAAATAACTTTGTAAACATTATAGACCTATGTAAATACCTCAGCATCTACCACTATCAGCAGCTCTAGCAATGGAGACTCCAACTGCTCTCAAGAAAACTGGTTCCAGAGACTTTGCTGTGTGTTGAGCAAACAGTTAGGGTTCATTCCCACCCGATGGGTAACAAACCATGTCCCCCAGAGCTGGATTTTGTTTCTAAAGGATCACACTACTAGGGTTCCCACCTTTTGTTGCAACCCAACTTCTCTTGCACCCTCTTGAGGATCTCCCATGGGGCCCCCGTGCCTCTTATGGAGGCTAAGCCTATCCAGGCCCTATGGGTAACGGCCCAAAGCAGAAGCTTGCCATTGAGCCTGAACCTGGCAAGCTCTACCGAACAATGTATTAAATTAATTTTGGCATCCCTAGGTACATTGCTCAGCGTTTGCCCCTTAATCGGTGGTGTAAACGCAAGTATTGAGCCTCTTTATGAGACAGGGAATGGGGTTTCGGGGTACACTCAAATTGCTCGGATGGTCAGCTTTAATGAAGTCAATAGGAGCACACCCTGAAATCCATTTCATTTAATTACTGCAAACCACAAATTAAAAAAAAAAAAGACACCAACCTCGGTACATCTACGTGATTGGCTGATAGCCAGTAAATGTGACATGATGGATTTCATGATTAGATTTCAATTCAGGATTAAGATGACCTTACCTTAGCCTAATATGTGGTATTACATCATACAAATCATCATCTTTGCTCTTGCTTCATCTGAATAGAGTTTGAATCCGAGATGATCACTCCATGCGATCTCCCTACTGCACATTTTGAACAAAACAAGCCTTTGACCTCTTCAGCTTAATCTGCAGCCAATGTGGGGGATGAGCTTTGCCTTGGTCTCAGATCAGGAAATGCAATGTTAGGCTGTGCTTTTTTGCAACACAATGAAAGACCAGGTCTGAGCAACTTCTACCTCTAAACCTCATCATTTATCAACACATAATTTTATGGTATTCATAAATTGTACGTGTCATTTGTGTGTGTGTGTGTGTGTGGATTAGAGTTGTTTTTTGTAACCAACTGTGTGTGTGTGCGTGTGTGCATCAGTAAAGGATTAGCAAGGTTTCATTGAATGTGTGCAAATGTGGTCAACAGCTGGGCATGGCTGATCACCACTTCACTATTATACATGCTCCTGTGAGAGTGCAACGGTGGTTCACCATGGCCGATTCCCCCAACAACAGCAGCAGCAAGATAAATAATTGCTATCAGACGTATCAAAACATTTATAAACAGTTTTATTATTTCAAGAGTGTCTACATTGCCACCCTGGGCGAACGTTGGACGCAGTGCCGGGCCGGAATCACACAGCACACCATCTGAAGTTGCACAAAATTGACTCCCACAATGTGAAATATGCTGGTTAATTTACAGATCATATGGTTGAATTGCATGATAAAAGTAACCTTTCCTATATGTGTCTTATCCCATGGAGGTCTGGGGAAATAAATTCCTTTTCCGTGGTCAACAAATCAATTATTTGGTGAACATATCAGTTAATATTGGGCGTTAGTGGTTTACACAGACTTCTCAAGTGACATGGCAAATAGAAATAATTTGACCTACAATTTTCTATTTGCCCTGAATTTAATCTAAAATAACAGTTGATAACATGGGGAAATCTCTGTTTTCTATTTCGAAAATGCCTCTCAACCCTTTGACTGTAGCATCCGATTTGATATTTCTTCATACACCAAGCTATAATGTTTAGATATATTAGATATATTCTGTTCCAAATATGTGATGAACGCTCAAACATTGCTGCAAACTTCTGTGATCTGTGTGTGTCCTCGTCAGTGTCTCATCCGCTGCGACAGTGTGTCCGAGAGTTGTGAGCGAGCAAATACTTCCGCTGTATCCATCAACTCTTCTGTTTGTTTATGGTAGTTCACACAGAGTAAAATAGAGGTTAGTAGGTAGTTTTACAGATGAACATCCAGCAAAAATAGATCCTAATTTTACTGCTGAAAAACTTTCTAGTTTGCACTCATTGTTGTATTTTTACACTTGACCAGCAAATATTCTAAATAATGATATTTAAGCATAACGTCTTAAAATGTGAAAACCAATTATAATGATACAATAATTATAAATTATGTTTACTTATTTTTTCCTCACGCCATAAGCCTTCATATTACACTTTGCTCTGCACTTTAAGACACCCACAACTCCTGAACCTATGGATGCATGCCCTTTGTGTCTTTCGATTCTTTGCACTGTGTTCTCTCACCGGCACCGAAAATTATTCCTAGTCTGTGATTTGTTCATCGACAATGGCAATAAAGATTATTCTGATTGACAATTGCCTCTCTTTAAGCAAAGCATCATCATATAATCTCTACCAATGCTCGAACATTGACAATAATTGTATTGTGTCCTATTCAAAGCAGACTGTACACCCTACCGTCATCTTATTCAGTGAATTTGTCCAGTGGAGTGCTGAACACATTGACAAATCCAGTAGGATATACGCTAGCTACTAAGCTGGTTGCTGTGAGACGTCGCGACTTTTATGCTGCAGAAGTTTTGGAATTCAAAGTATTTTGGCAGTTACTGTCCATAAGGAACTTTTTAGTTGGTTCCATTTTGCTCCATTGATGGATTATTTGAAATAAGCAAAAACGGATCGACTATGCTGCACTGCTTTTTATATATATTGGAATGGCTAGATGTTTCATTTCCCTGTGGTTTTCTGTTTAATGAAGAACCTTTCACATTTCAGTATCTTAACATTTTACATATACGGCCCTGCTGAATACATTGACAAAGATTTGTGCCTGCAATTTCCCGCACTCCCAATAGAAATCTCACCATTCATTAAGCTAAGATACCAATCATCCCATACAGCCGCACACATACCGGATTGTGTGGCCTGTCTGCGTTGCCTGGCAAGCCAGACCAATGCATCGTCCACGAAATGAGCGATGTGCAATTCGTGGACGATGCATTGGGTCTGGCTTGCCAGGCTACTGTCTGCGTGTCTCACGTGTCAGTGTCACCATGGCAAGTGTCAAGACAGAACCCATGGGTTATGTAACACCGTCTCTTAATCCTCTGTACATGTCCCAGCGACCCACAGATTACAATTATGCACACATGTCCACGTGCGTCTTTTCGGTCCGCTGACTTCATACATATAGGGAAGCAGTGAGCAGAACAGACAACAATATACATTAGTAATATCACCCAACCTCCCGACACTTTTAGCGGAGTTCAGACAACGGGCCTGTGTGCAAACACGTGCCGCTGCTAAACCACGTGAGACAAATATATATATATTTTTTCACTGTGCCAGCCTTTGTCACACTTGGAGTCTTCGTCTTCAATTTGACTGAGTTTAAATACAGGTTTATGTAGTTTAGGGAATTTGTAGTTCAGATAGCAAATATGTCCTGTTGATGTGTCTAGCACTTTCAGTGCCAAACACGGTTTACACAAAAGTAGTGAGTATAGGGCAGCATTTAACACTCGCCAGACACGCCTCAAAATGGGCGTGGCAGACAAAGACTTAAAATATGTTCCTGCCGCAGTAGCTCAGTCTGCTGAGACACTGCACTACAAAGTCCATATACGCGGGAGAGCCGTGAGTTCCCGTCCCCTCGCAGACAACTCTGCCGCATTGCGTCTCCGCCCACCTTCTTTGCCCCTTTCCAGCTACTCCTTAATTAAAAACAAGCTGAAATTGGTCTGAATGTGCTAAAGAAATAGATTGAAAGAAGTCATTTCAACAAATATAATTTGAATACAATTTGTACAGAATATTTGATGCACAGACATCACTGCAAATTGCGTGACAATGGTTGTCAATAAATGAGTTAATTGAAGAAATAAGACCCCAAAACTAGCCAGCTTACTATACCTAAACCATAGCTATGAAAGTGGTGTTTACAAGCAGAGTCATTTCTCTCAGGCACTAAAACCCGGGTGTTGTACACGAGTTTCCGCAGTCAGCCGCGCTGTGACAGATAGACGTGTGGCCTGGCACAGTGCAGCATAAATCGGTATTAAGGGTCCATTCGGGGCTGCCACCAAGGCTGTGTTAGCAAAAACAGCACGACCAACGCCACCATTCACTTCATCACAGACCTCAAAGCCTGCTGCAGTGCGGTAAGAACCCGCCAAGCTGTGAAGCCACTCTGCTATGTTTTTGGCTGTAACGGCTAAACAAATAACTCAAAAGAAGGAAACAAGTGACAAACTCAATTTTTCTGTTTCTACTTGAAGTTCAACTTCTCATCTTTAATTTGATATACGGTACAAGAGTGAGACATCTGCCATCAAAGTTTGACTTTGAATACACCAGCTCGATGATCCTTCATGATCCACCACGTCAATGCATCGTCCGCCGTGTGAAGCACTACAAGCTTCATCAGCTGACACGATGAAACATGTCAGGAGATGGATTATGCTGTAATATTTATTAAACAAGAAACAAACTCATTTTTCATCCAGAGCTGGAGATTTACTCTGTGTCCACGTGGTGTCTCCATCGGTGCTTTGATTTCCTGCAACCCTCAATAATCCAATATCTCCAGTAAGCACTGTGTATAATCCAGACTGGATCTGTGGCCGGCCACCTCTCCCACACTGCTCGGGACATTCATTGAAGTGATGCATGCTGGACGCACAACCTTGATGATATTCAAAGCTCAATCCTAGTGCTCAAACCAGCAATTGGGAAGTTGTCAGGACTGAACTCAATCATGTCTCAACCAGACCAATCCTAATTTGATCGATAAACCAGCCATTGTAAATGGGTGGCTGCTTCAAACCAATATTAGAGGGCCAATCCAGTTTTTTTGGACATGGGACATGTTAGAGATATAGTCCAAAACCTTGGGGAAAAGCTTTGCTGAACCTTTGACGAACCTTTGCCATCCACCAAGCCTCCGTAGTGGATGTAGAACGAGACATGTAGAATTGGAAATCACTGTTCACCCGCTTCACAACGATTTGTGAATCGTGATAGTTTTTACCGGGCCACATTTCTGGCAAGCAGTTTAATGGTATTTGAAGTTTATTTGATGATATATGTTTTTATCGTATCCACCAATGTATATAATTGGGCACGTTACGAAAGTTGCAGATGGCTCAGACTTCCAGGATTATTTTGGTAAGCAATTCCAACATATCTGGGATTATAATCATAACATGTGTATAATCTAATTACGTCATGGCTGCATGGTTTGTACCCCATGTTCCTAAAAGTTATGGGGCATTTAGACACAGTAGTCGTTTAGTCACAGTAGGTTTACTGGTTAATCTAATCCTAACCTCTCCTACCGTAACCCTAACCCCTAAACTTTTCTGAACATAGGGATTTCCGAAGTTAAGGATATCGGAACATAGGGCGTTCACCCACTGCATGCCGGGCTCACTCAGGATATGGCAGCCTCAATTATCACATTAGCCTCTAATGCTGTCATTCGTTTATCCTCTTAAATCTAATAGGAAGAATAGTGAGAGAGAGTAGAGCGCACCCTTTTGACATATTCCAGAAATGCAGATGGGTCCGACACTGGATGTTGGCCGTAAGCCACCGTTTTGTGAACAGGTTTCTTGGTAGCTTGGTAAGCGTTTATATCACAAATATGACAGCTACTACAAACACTCCTATAAAATGCACCAGCCATGTTAGGTAGAACCAAGACTCCCAACACTAGCCTCTACGTTTAGCTAGCACTGGGAATATGCACGTACATTCCCGACGTAAATTCCAGATGACTCCAGGAGGACAAAAAGACAATATTGAAAGAAATTACACTCCATGTAACAAAAGTCGCTCACTGCGCATTCGTCCACAGTCCACACCAAATCCAGGAGGTTGGCGGACTTCTTTTAAGGCCAACGCGATCGGTGGGGTGGGGGGGAGTATGTCCCGCCGCTCACACGGCCCCAGTCTAGTTGGCGCAGGCGGCCCCCGCTCACTGCTACTTGTGCATGAAGTCCTTGGAGACGGCCTCGATGAAGTTGGGCGCCGACATCAGGATGGTGAAGGTGCAGATGATGGAGAACAGGGAGAACGCCACCAGACAGAGCCGGTCCACCACGGCCGCTGCAAACTTCCACTCGCTGCAGATGGCGTCGCCGCGGTCCTGGTCGCGGAAGCGCCCGGCGATGTACTGTACTTCATCCAGAATCCGGCTGATCTCAGGCACCTGTTGTACATTAGTACAATTTATATTATTACAAAGCTGGTTAGCATTTTGAGTGACTTCATGTAATATTGTGGCAGTGTGTGTGATGCTGAGATGCTTAGTGAAAACACGGAGCCGACATGTTATATTATCATATAGATACAAATAATTGCCAATAGATTGGTTTATGGAAAAAATCTAAAATCAAATATCGGGGGGCGCTGTGGTACTATCTCTCAATAAAAAGAATGAAAAACAGGGCTTACGCTCTCCACAAGAACCCCCACTCCCAAAAAAATCTATTCTCTACTCTATGGTACTATAGTTACATCTTCAACTTTCAAGGTAAAACAATACATGTACGGTGAGTTACAGTGAAGCTATAGTGCTCTCAGTGTTATCTAATATTCATTGCTGACAAGAATGTCGTATTCCAGTCATATTCCATCTCCATCATTCAGTGTTCTCTGTCCATCTCAGACGATACCATTGTACACAATAAATTATTAATTCACGTCCCTAACCAGGTCCCTCTTCCACTTACTCAGTTTCCAAATATCTTCCCATACTCCATGTGTTTGGTCAGCTCCCAGTCCTTATTTACAATGTTCGATGTGTATTTGTGCTAACACACTTGCTTTAAGTGTTCAAGTGCTTTAAGTGTGCTAACACAAGTGCTTTGCAGAGCACTAGAACATGTTTTTGGTGGTGGGGAAAAACCAAATCCGTTTTAAACAATGTGCTAGGTGTGTGCTCCCAACGAATAGACATGATGAAAAATAGCCAAAAACACAGCAAAATAAATGGCACCGGAAGTGACGTTCCGAGTACAAATTTAACCGGAAATACTCGCCAAATCTATAGGGAAAACACATTTTGCATTTCCCGGTGGATGAACACAAATCTATAATGTTTGTTTCTATCCGCTTTGTCAAGCGGACCTCCCATCACACTGCTGTAGATACATAGTCATGAGGTGTCCCCATTGTTTTCAGTAAACCTCCTAGGCAGTAAATGGAGGTAATATTCACCTGCTCCAACAATAGTGCCCTTGCGTGCTCGTGCACGTCACTGCCCCCGCCTGCGATGCCCCCACCACCACCACCTCCCACAGCGCACATCACCACGCCGGAGTCCGTGCTGCTGGCAGGGAAGGCTGGGTTGTCCGTCCCCATGGAGTGGTAGCCATAATAGAGGTTCATGCTGCCTGCAGAGGGGAGGAGAGAAATCAACTCAGTTATCATCAGTGATGAATTAGTCCTGGTTCACACCACAATTCTGATTCAATTTGGCTTCTGATTTTTGTTCCCACAAAAGCTTAAAGCTCATAGCAGATAGCTAGCAAGTTAGAAAAAATTAAAAAGATGGTTGTCTGTTTAGGAAAAGAAAAAACAATTGAAATTCAGAACCGCATCATGTGATGGTTGAGATCAGAAATAAAATCAATAAAAGAACTCTGCAAAATAATTTCCCTCAAACCAATATTCTCAATAATCGATAGCATTAGCAATCATTCCTAGAATGGCCAAATAAGACTTTGCCTTGAAGCATTAAGTAGAGGGACCACATTGGAGTTTTGGAGGAAGATGATGACAGTGATTTAAGATGAATACTACCATTAGTGGTGGAGGCCTGTCCTGGTATGGAAGTCATCTGAATGCTGCTGGTGCTGGCGTGGTGTTGTGGAGCGATGGGGCTGGTGGTGCTGGTGGTGTTGGGGGTGTTGGTGGCGGAGTATTTGTAGGCTGCGCCGGCGCCCGTCACGCCCGCCTGGGCCGCCAGCGCCCGGCGATTGGCTTCCTCTGGCTTCTTCATGCGCAAGAACCAAGCGCACCAGTTGAGCAGGATTATTCTGACCTAGAGCCACAGATCAGCATGTTAAACAGGCTGTCAGAACAATAGTTAGACTGTTCTGCTGTGAGAAGTGTCATTTTGGACGGAGACAAGGAGATTAGGAGTAACAACAAATGTAACCTGCGGTGCATGCGAAACATGTGAAACTTTGCTTCTTTGCGCGACATTTGCGGCCTCGCATCGCATCATGGTTGTATTGGTTGGTTGTTGTAAATTTGTACATTTTTCACAAGTTACTTTCTACTTTTACTTGAGTAAATTTGAGGTGAAAAAACAACAACTTTTTACTGAAATGTCAGTAAAAAGTACTCGTTTCATTAACTTGGCCTTTAGCAACACCCATTGGGAACTGTCGGCACATATGTTGGCATCATATCTCTCTCTCGATCTATCTCTCTCTCTGTCTCTTTCTCTCTCGCTCTCTCTCTTGGTTTCTCTTCTCTCTCTAATATCTCTTCTTGCAGGAGAATATGAAAAGTGGGGAGATTTTTGGGGTTTGTAAATCAAGAAGAGGCATTCAATTACATTTTGTAAGATTTTTTTCTACTGAAAGTTACTCAGTACTTTCGCTACTTAAGTAACTTTTTTGTGGAGTACTTTTTTACTTTTACTTGAGTAACTATTTGGATGACTACTTTTGACTTTTATTTGAGTAATATTTTGCTGAGGTAACAATACTTTTACTTAAGTAATTTGTATGGCTACTCTGCCCATATCTGCATATAAGATGAATTTCAATTCTCCATATTGCATATACATGACAGCAGAACACACACATGGAATTTTAGTTGGTCATGAAGAAGCTCTCTTCTCATTACTTAGAATGCATGGTACGGCGGAGTGAACCTGGAATGGCAACTTTGTGGCCAACTTCTCCCAGAGTCTGTTACCTCTCTCACTTTAATTCAACACACACTCGCACACGTACATGATTCCTATCATGCATTGACTATAATACACTTGATTTCGTTCTCATTCGATGTCGCTTGCAATGGAAATTAACAATAGATGTGAGAGTCAGCCTCGTCTTCGCTTCCTCAGTCAGCTCCTCGATCGTCACGCCTACTGCGCTGTGATTGGATTGCCTGGTTTAAATACTTGTCACGCCCCCACGCCGTTTGTCCCACCTACTGCACGGTGACTGGATGACAACATTTGATTGACATGTTTTTTTTTCAATGTTTTTCGCAGTTTTTCGAATGGAGCTGCACC
>OMKY01123053.1:4310-30826 GCA_900302395.1 Bregmaceros cantori | reverse complement strand
TATATATATATATATATATATATACATACATACATACATACATACATACATACATACATACATACATACATACATACATACATACATACATACATACACACACACACAACTGGTGAAGATGGGGGGGCAGACATGCGGGTAATACGTCGGTGGCGAGATTCGAACATTCAAGCCGACATTGAGGCATATGTGTTCCAGCGCTCTGCCTAACCGACTGAGCTACTGGGCAGCACATCACGCTATATTTTAATGGGGCTGTTTTAGATGAGGGTTTGGTGAACTGACCAAATTGCTTTGTCACGGACGAAAAGAGAATTGATCTTCGGGCAATATCATACAGCCTTGGCTTTGACTTGTTTTTAATATCCTTTTTTTTTTGTATTTCCGATAGCTCATAGCTAGACATGTAATTGTGAAGCAGTCAATCTCAACACTAACAGTCTATGCTTCACTACGTGTCTGTAGGAACGGGATCGCTGGGTGGCTGAGCTGGAGCACATGCAGCAGGCCGATCTACTCCGGAAGCGCCAGCGCGTGGCTTCTATGCCTGCTTCAGTCTTCCAGCCATTGGAACGCCGGAGAGAAGCTCGACAGGACCTGCAGACGGACATGGAGATGGCCTTTGAAGCAATGTACCCTGGTGAGAGAGGTGAGGCTTTGTTCGAAGATATATTATTTTTACTTTTTTTTTTTTTTTTGATGAATTATCAGAATAATGTATACCAGTAGTTCTCAACGTTTTCATAAGGAGTACCACCTGAGAATCTATAGCCTGGCGAGCCAGAACCAACGCATTCTCCACGCATTGCACATCACTAGACACTTGCATTGGGTCTGGGAAAACCAGGGTTGCCGTTGGTAGGGAATCAATCGGCCAATCAGCGCGGACGTGGGGGGAATTTGGGGGTAGAGTTTGTACGGGCTGCGCGAGACGCCTCCACATCGCTTGCCGCACCTACTGCGCTGTGACTGGATAACACTAATGATTTACGCGTTTTTTTTTTTTTTTGCGTTTTCTGACCCTGGTTTTACCAGACCCAATGCAAGCGTCTAGCGATGTGCGATGCGTGGACGATGCGTTGGTTCTGGCACGCCGGAGACATTGCAGAAAAGCCGGAGAGGGGATTGGCACTGCTCGACCTGTGGTACAGGGGGTGCACTTTATAACCACTCTGCCACCAGAGGTTCAAAGAACCTCAAAGTGCTACAGTAAAAAAAAATTTAAAAATAAATAAAAAGCGCAAATGCAGGGGAAGAGTGTTCTGGTGCCTGCACAGTCAAACGCCCGGTCGCCCGTAGTGCGAACTTGTAACTTCAGCCCGTGTGAGCAGGGTAGCTCATGTGTTAACGTTGACAACCTCTCCTCTCTTTGCTCGACCATCAATCCTGAAACTTTTAAACCTGTCCTCAACAGGAGCAAGGGACGACATAGGGCTTAAGCTGGCACCCAAGCCTGGGAATGAATCCCAAGATCCGGACGTCATCACAAATGGTGGCGGGGACACTGACATCAACTCTGGCACCAACACTGATGAGCCTCCAGCCGTAGCAGCCGTAGACCAGGGCAAGTTTGAGATCTAAGGATGGGTCTTTTGGATGGTTTGGCCACTTCTGATAATTTTCAAGATTTCCTTTATAAATATGGTTGTTCCAGCAATTTCAGTTAAATGTATCGTATAGAAGACAAACACAGTGCTATTTCAGAAGTGAAATACCTTTTGTTGGATTCACACAATGTTGTTCAGAGTGTTCAATTATTGCACAATTGAACAAAAGTAGGCAGGTGCATACTAATAACTGAAGAATCCACGTTTGAGGATTCATTACCACTTGTTGTCAGAATAACATCCTAACTAAATAATTATTTTTCCTCAGTTGAAGAACCTCGGCCTGCCCCCAGACAGCGCCTTAAAAAGCTTCTAAATCAGATCAGGACGCAGAGAGACAACGATGGAGACCAGGGCTCTGAGACGATTATGAACCCGGACCCCCAAAGTGCAGCTGGGCAGCCTGTTGAATCCGAGGAAGACCAGAGCAATGTACCAACTCGAGAGTCTACAGCGGTTAATGGAGTTCCAGTCCCCAAGCCACAAACAGCCATAGAAGTCCCGGTCCTGGACTCTGTCGTCGCTCAGAATCCACCCGTCCGGGAGTTGGCTGAAACCCGCAAAATTCCGCTGCGAAAACCAGCGCGGAAGCCTGCTCGGAAACTTGCCCGTACTCGCAAGGTGCCAGTACAGGAAGTTGTCAGGACCCAGAAACTGCCGGCCGTTGAGCTTGCCCAGACACAAGAGGTGCCGTCGGCGGAGCCTGACCTGATGCTTGGAGACGGTGCCTCAAATGTCACACCATTGGTGTCTGCCGTGCCCGATCTACCGACTGTGGATCCCGGTGCCATCCAGGACATTGCCTCTTCCATCAGTGTTGGCGCATTGTCTGAGGAGGAACCAGTGAGGGAGCTTGTTGGGAGCTACCATCGTCTGGAGCAGAACTATAAATTATTACATGGAGGTAAGGCTGTGCAGAAAATGTATTTGAAAGCAAAATGTATTTTGTTGAAAAGATTTTTTTTAAATGGAATCATCAAATAGGATTTCCTTTTTAAGATTGATAATGATTTTGGGTTCAAATTACATGGGTGAATAAAATGTATATAAATGTATAATTCTATTGTATCACAAGCCTAAGGGTGAGGTGTCCATACTTATTTCCATTTAGTTTTTGATATACTTTTTTATTTTTCAAGAAATTATGGAATCGAACCAAAAATCCTGATTTCAAAGTCACAACAAAACAACAAAGACATTGGTGTCCAATCGGCCAAGTTATTACCAATAACTTAATGCCACCTAAATTCAGCCAATAGTCGGCCACACTGATAATGTGGTCCTAATCCGGATCATGTGTATGTATGTGCACTTGGCATGTTGGATAATATGCCATTATACTTGTACTTGTCATTCACACAATTGACCCTATGTGCATAAAATTATACTTATTTCTTATTCAAGACAGATAGTTTTTAAAATATCTCAACACTTTCGGCTGCAGCCTTCTTCATGGAGTTGGCGTCCTGTTGTCATGGTTATGCCATAGCTATATCACTTCTTGTGGGCGTGTTCCGACCAACGTTCCCACCAGCCCACCCACCCCCGTGTGGGGGTCGTTGTAGGATCGAATCCCAGACGTGAGAGAGTCTACGCTCTATTGATTCTTTTATACATTGTTGATATCTGTTGCTCTCTGATGTAATGATTCTTGCATTATCCCAGTCCATGACACGGTTATTCCTTTTGCAGTGGTTGGAATTTGCAGATTTGAGGATGCTTTCTAATGCTTATTGTTTTTTGCTCGTGTCAGCCTTTCCGCCGTCTCCTTTTCACATTCTTTGCGGTGTTTGTTTTTCCTTGTGTTGAATGGTCTTCCTGTTTCTCCGATGTATACTTTATTGCATGTCTTGCATGTGATTTTGTAAATAACATCGCATTTCTTGTCCTCTTGTATTTTGGGTGCACCAGACTGTCGCGGTATTTAAAAACCTTTTCCTGTCTTGGAAAAGAAATTATGCATTGATGTCAGACAGTATGAACATAGTCAACGTGTGACCCTATGTGTGCATTTAGTGATGGAGGCCGATGAGCGGGTGCCATTGATGCCTTTGGCCCAATCAGAAGAGGAGAAGAGGGGAGAGGTATGTACTACACATGTATTGTTTGGTGTTCAGGAAGTCTGATGTTTGACTTCAAAGTTCCTTTCCATGATCTATACGCAGTGGTGACTACGTACAGTGATCAGGTTACAGGTGTACATCATTTGTCAGGTAGGGCTGCATGATCTTACCTAAAAAAAAAATGAATGCATTAAGGAATTTATTTTTCTGTATTTGTAATCTGTAAAAAAAAAAGTTTTTTATACTTTATATACTTTATACTTTCAATTGGGAAATTCTTGTTCTGTAGCCTGTAACAAAGATTCAGCCTGCAACCTGTCCTCCTTCCACCTGGCACTGTGCATTGAACGACTGCTTTTGAGAGTCCTTGGGATCTTGTGACATGTCCGTGCCCTTTTTAAAAAATATATTTTCGTGTTTTGACTGTGGTTAGCAGAGCTTTGATCTTCAATTCAATTTATCTGATCAGCGTAATTGAAGCCTCCCATCTTTCTTCTGATAATGTATTTCCAACTATTCCGATATTGCTGTCTTTCCAGGAGGAGTGGCGGAGGCAGGTCTGTCAGCTGGAGCAACAGAAGGCCCTTCTGGAGGGCATGCTGATCGAGGCCCAGCGCCAGAGGGACAACCTCCAAGCAGCCATCACGCAAGAAGTGATCTCTCGGAACCAGGAAGCCAATGTCTGCAGCCTCACTCCTTCCTTGCCAGCAGAAACTTCTCTTTTTACAAGTGTAGGTTCCTTTTTGTGTTGTTAATTTTATTCTCGAAATGTGGATGTAAAAGCCTGGCAAACCAGAAGCATTCTTTCTGTAGGATCCTAGAGCATTAACACACCGAATCTGGTGACAAATCCATCCGTTCAAAAGTTATCACATTAACACAAAGGACATAACGGTCCAGCGCATGCAAAACCATTACGTCCCCTACATTCCGTAGCCTGGCAAGCCAAACCAAACGAATTATCCATGAATCGCTCCAACGTGGGTTTGGGTCTGGAGTCCAAAAAAAAAAATCTGTCCTCTGCTCCGTTTCTGGCGACCAATCAGAGCCGCGAGGCGGGCTCTCTGCGAGACACTTCCTACTCCATCACTTGTTTGGTCTGGCTTGCCAGGCTACGGAATTTAGGGGCTGTAATGGTTTTGCGTGCGCCAGCCCATCAGGTCTTTTATGTTAATATGATAACTTTTGAACAGATAGATTTGTCACCACTTTCGGAATGTTAATGCTCTAGGATCCTACAGAAAGCATGGCTTTTCAATGTTTCTGGAGCTTATTGATGCTTCTATTGTGTTTTGGGGATAAACCGTTAGCAGTTGGAGATGACTGCATATTTGCCTTTTTCAAATTATTGCAAAACTATGAATACTGACCAACTATGCTATTGTCTTTTGTCTCAAACCTTTTATATAAAGGTTATTTTTGATGTGAACTACATATTGATTTGATATCTGTTATCGGATTGCCATTGGAAATTAGGGGTCATACAATATCAGAACATTGGTTTAAAAATCTGCACCTGTTGCATATATTCATTTCCAGGCTAGTTGAGATGAAAATGTCCTGTTGTTGAATAAAATATTAATTTAACTGGTAATAATGACCTCAATGCTTTCAATACTTTAATCTAGTTTACTCTGTCATTGTCTCAGCGAGCGTCAGGGACACCAGACTCATCTCTGACCAGTGTCATTCGTCAGCACCAGCAGCGCCTCCTGCAGCAGAATAGGTACGGTGTTGTCTTTTGTGTCTGTACCTGCTAGCCCCAGTGTGTAGTGCAGTGTCTCAAATGGTGCACTGTTTTAGTACATTTTTTTTAAATGTACTTGTTTGTAATGTGATGAGTGAGACTAGAGTAGAGCTGCAACTAACGATTGTTTTGAGCATCAATTAATTGACAATCTTTCCTGACGATGAATCGATTAATCTGTTCATTTTTTCTTTGAAATCTGAATATTTGTATTTTTGTAACAAATGTCTTTTTTGCGCCCCACTCGGAGCTTTATTCAGGATTGGCTGGAAAAGGGCGAACCCACAAATCTGCTTGCCACACATGGCATTTGTGTGCTTTGCAGTGTACTCACTCTTAACAGACTGGGCTACTGCGACGCACAAAATTGCAATATCATCAATGTTTCAGGTTAATAATAATTACAAACGTTGAACAACACATTTAAGCAGAGAAGTGCCCAAACAAGGAAAAGATTAATAGATTATCAAATTAGTTGCCGATTAATGAATGATAATCGATTTAATCAGTTGCCGTTCTAGACTAGTCTGTGACTACCCAACCCTACATGTAAAATATACCTCCCCAAAAATGTCTTTGTCCTTGATCTCCGGCTAACCAAAGTGAAAATGGCCTGAAATGGGCAAACAAACAATTATGATAAAAGCTGAAGAATGTATTTGTTATGAATTATTTACATTTTGAATGGCCTTTTTGTGAGGTTGAGATGAGAAAAATGTCTTTCTTGCATTTCCTCTGTGCAACAAATGCATCAATTTTACAAGCAGCAATGTTCTCTCCCAAGGCTCCATCAGCAGACTGTGGAGAAGGCTCGCCAGAACCTCGAGGAGTACCAGCGAGCCCTAGTGCTCCGCTACGACAACGCTCTGCAGCCTGACGGCTCGGTGGTGTACCCCCCCAACCTGCAGCCGCAGCCCCACATCGCTCCCGGGCCTCCAGGCCAGCTCAGACCACCATCTCACACGCACCTTCCGAAACCTTTGGGCATTGGATCCCAGCGTTGGACTTGTCCCCCACCATTGTTGCGCTTTCCATGTCCAAATGCTGCCGGAGATCAAGAAGGTCCTGGTCCGGCAGCATGCCTGACTGACGGCTTAAAGGACGGCACCATGGAGCCAGCTGCAGCCCACCTCCCCGAGAGACTTCATCCACAACCTCCCACCTCTGACCGGTTGCTTCAGTTCCTGCCGGTGCCACTAGGGACAGCGGAACAACCTTCCATCCATCTATCCAAGCAAAGTCAAGGAATTTCACAAAGCCACCTAACTGGGGTGGGACTAGAACGGGAGTTGGAGCAGCAGCGGAAGGAGTTGGCGCTGGCACGCTGCAGGGTGCAACAGCAGCAGGAAGAGGTGATGCAGCGGCTGAGCAGACAAGCGGAGGAACGCCGCCAACGGGAAAATCGGCAGAAGGAAGAGGCACAGCGAGAGCTTCAACGGAGGCAGTGGGAGGAGCAGCAACAGGAGCAGAGACGTATGGAGGAGCAGCGGAAGGAAGAGAGGCGCCTAGAGGAGCAGAGGCGTTTAGAAGAACAGAGGCGTTTAGAAGAACAGAGGCGTTTAGAAGAACAGCGGCGTTTAGAAGAACAGCGGCGTTTAGAAGAACAGAGGCAATTACAGGAGAAGAGGCGCCATGAGGAGCAGAAACGCCATGGGGAACTGAGGCGTTTAGAGGAGCAGAGGAAGGAAGAGCGGCGCCTAGAGGAACAGCGGCGCCTAGAGGAACAGCGGTGTTTGGAGGAGCAGAGGCGCCTGGAGGACCAGCGGAAGGAGCAGAGACGCCACGAGGAACAGAAACGGCACGAGGGGCTGAGACGTTTAGAGAACCAGCGGCATCGGGAGGAGCAGAACAAAGTATTGCGGAAATTGCAAGAGATGCCACAGCCTTCCTCCAATAGAGGGACACAAGTGAGTTCTGTGCGGTCACAAACACCATTTTCATTTGAGAACTTTTTCATGTTTTTTCAATGATTAAACGACAACAGGCACTCGAAAAACAACTGTAACCAATCAGGCCATGCTAACTAATAGGGGTGCAAAGATTATTGAATTTAATATTTGGCTAATCGATTATGACATTAATTGCCAAGGAATTGAATCGCTCTTATTGCATGCTCTATTGGTCCACAGAAATGCAAAATTCATTACACATTTTTGAAAATACTAAATATTGAATGGACATAATTCATTAAAAATATATATATGATGACAACCATCCAAATTGTATGCTATAAATCAATTGTGGATTTGTGTCAAAGAAACTAACTCAAATTATTGCACATTTGTTAGTTAAGAAGTACAGAATTTGACTTTCAAGTTGACAAGGTTAATCTGTCGCATTTTTTTTTCTGCTGTGAATATTTGGGGTATTTTTCAAAAAAAAGGATATTAATTCATTAAGACAACTAATCGACTACCAAAATAATCATTAGTTGCAGCCCTACTAACTAATAACATGTTGACATTTCATTAGTTGCAACAACAATCAAATATGCCGCTCTTGGAATCATCAAATGTCTTGTTGAGCTCTACTTCAAACATAGTCTCTAATCCGTTCACATCAACAAAGATCTATTCCTAGGAAAAACATGTGTTGGCAACTTTAATTTACCAACCATTTGTAGTTTCAAATTTACTTTCATATAATCCACCATGAATTTTGAACAAATTATAGCAAAACACTGCTCATTATAAATGTATTTATTGTATATTGAAATTGTTTTGCCATTTTCTATCAATTATTTTTTTGAAATCACTGGCGATAAGATATGCTTATCGTAGGACCTCTATAGGCCGTTACTGTTAAACTGTTCGGTGGTAGCTTTGCTGTAAAATATGTACGGAAATTCTACAGACATTTTAATGGAGGTCGATGGCTGTCGTTGTTGGTGAAAGTCAGTCCGCTGCATAATGCCTTTTCTGATCTAGTGGACGCAATGCGCTGACGCAATCTGTTGCAAAACCGAACGCCTTAGAAGGCCGATGATGAGCGCAATTACTGTATAATGGTCATAGTTATGATGAAGAGGTTCTGATGCGTCTTTTCCCACTTTTGGGGTTATTCAATATATATTTTCATACTGTTAAGATTGTTATAGTGGGCATACTTCTACATAAGACTAAAAGTCCACATCTCTAAAATAGCAACGGTCCACTGACCGTAACAAACATCACCTGTCAGAACTTTCCAGCACAATCCCCAGTCATGGAAGAGCAAGAGCGTCGGCGGCGTCTCCTGGCGTCTCTGATCAGGACAATGGAAGTGTCCCACGGAGGTTCTCTGTCTCGCCTGGTCCAACCCTGCCCAGCTCCAGGTAAGGGATAATCAAATCAAACTTTATTTATATACAGTCTTTCACGCGGGACAATTCCAAGTGCTTCACAGCAACACAACAAAAATGCAAGGAACCCACAATCTCCCAACCTATTTATAAGCGTGTCAAATACATGTTATGAAAGCGCTGCATAAAGTGACAACCTTATGAATTTTGTGTGTGTGTGTGTGTGTGTGTGTGTGTGTGTGTTTGACTGCATTCGTGTGTGTCCATGTGTCTGAGCAATGATGCAACATAGTTGGTGAAGTGCATAATACATGCACATGATGATAATCTCTACACTTGAACTGAGCTCTTTGTGTGTGTGTGTCTGTGTGTTACTATGTGCATGCTTGTGTGTGTGTGTGTGTAAATCTGTAGTGTGTTGTTTGAGCAATGATGCAACATGCAGTTGGTGAAGTGCATGATACATGCACATGATGATAATCTCTACACTTGAGCTGAGCTCTGTGTGTGTGTGTGTGTGTGTGTTGTATTTTAAGATTTCCCCCGGGGTATCCAGCAAACGCGACAAGCGTTGTGACTACAACTAATTCAAGGGTTGTTTTTTGCACTTGAAGTGCACTTGAAGTGTATTGGTTAGCATGAGACAGTTCTCCCAGCTACTCCACTGGACAAACTGTTAAATATGCTGCTCTGCCCACTGTTAAAATCTATATTGACCTGTCTCGTTCTGCGTGCGCCACCTTCCCAGCGGAGTCTGCCCAGCCGGGGCTGGAAGCTGCTCACACTACCGGTCGAAAGCAAAAACCTCCCTTGAGCCGCGCCAAGCCGGGCATCCCGCTGCCCCAGCAGCACGAGCTCAGTGCCATCGCTGAGGTGGATACGACGGGGGAGGCCAGTCTGCTGGTCCCAGGTTAGTGGTTAAGAACAATGATGTGGAAATGACGCATGGTCCTTAGCCCAGCGGTGTCCACAGAGTAATTAGTTTTATTCCGGGGGTCTGCACAAGGTCTGGATGTGTTGATATATGCATTTCCCACGATGCAGCCTTCCACCACCCTGGGTGCAGTAAGAGAAACCAACACATTTTTCAGCCGTTTAACGTGTTGCTGCCATATTGTCGATCTCTAGATCTCTAAATTGGCTATATAGTCATTCCAGCATGTCACACAGCAATAGAGATTATATTCATTGCAACATGGTACATGGGATATGAAGAGATGGTTATATACAGGATTAGCAAATTGCTCATTGAGTAAGAGTTCTTGTAGGGCATGGCGCATATGCGGTGGGTACGTTCTTGGCTTCGGGTGGGGCGGGGGTGATTTTTGTCACACCCTCATTATTACAAATACACCTACAAATTGTTAAAACACTCATCCCGCACTTTGGATTCGTAACTCGTAGCTCTGGTTTGTGTTGACCTATGTCGCCATGCCTCTATACTAATACGAAGAATTCCTAGTCATTGAAACTGAAAGTGTCATTGACGATGGCAATAAATTTGATTCTACCGCGGAATGCGACTACCCTGCAGGTTCCTGCGAGATCGACCAGCCATCTAGAGGGGTCTTCGTCCAGGCAGAGGAGCCGCCCCCTGCCAGCGCATCAGTCTTTGCCTTCCAGCCCCTCCAACAGCATGCCCCAAATCACTCTTGCGCCTCTTCACGCCCCACCCCATCTCAGCCAGTTCCTTCCACACAACTACCTCGCATGCAGAGGCTGCTGAACGCATCTGACGCAGGTGACTAAGAATGTATTTCTTTAGCCTGGCGAGCCAGAACTAATGCATCGCACACTCATCGAACATCACTAGACACTTGCATTGGGTCTGGTAAAACCAGGGTCAGAAAACATTAAAAAAAGTGTCAATCAGATCGTGTTTCACAGCACAGTAGGTGGGACATCCGCGCTGATTCGGTCGATTGATTCCGTACAGATGGCGACACTGATTTTACCAGACCCAATGCAAGCGTCTAGCGGATGATGCGTTTGTTCTGGCTCGCCAGGCTAGTTTTTATTGGGTTGCTTACTTGTGTACAGGCATGTATGTATGGGAGCAGTGATGCAACTTTCAACCCTTGATGTGCAAAATTGTTGCACAAAATGATAGCTTCTACACTTGAACTGAGCTCCAATATTTGTGTGTGTGTGTGTGTGTGTGTTGTGCATCTGTGTTTGTGTGTCTTTTGAGCAATGATGAGACGTACAATTCGATGGGAGTGCATGACACATGCATATGATGACCATCTCTACACTTGAACTGAGCTCTGAAATGGATAATAATGTGACGGTCTAGATGTTTTGTCAACGTGATCACTGTCGGTGTTCTGTTATACATGTCCACGGCAGAGAGACCTCCGACCTGGCCCTGTTGGCAATCACATGGTACATCGAGTAGCATGGAGGACTCCGCCAGCAGCTGCTACACTGGCAAGTCTGAGGTATTCATCGGATCACGGTCATAGACTATGCATATCAGTTTCACCGGTGTGGCCGATCAGATCCACCGAATTTAGGTGCCATAAAGATATCGTTATCTGCCATAACTTGGCTGATTGGACGCAGGAGGATTGTTTACCTAGTGCCGCACTGATAGCACGGCAAGCCAGAACAAATGGATCGTCCATGCATCGCAAGCGACTAGAACGATTATTTGGTCTGGATTAAGCAGGCTCAAAGTGTTGAAGTTGTCAATCAAATGAAGTTATCAAATCGCAGCGCGGAAGGAGTGACAAGTGGCATGGAGAGCCACGTCTCGATTTGAACAAGGTCTGCCTTAACGGGACGCTGATTGGAGTACCCGAATTTGGGCAACTATCTGATTTTTCTGCCCATCTAGTCACGTGCAGTGCGTGGCTTAACCTGAAGGGTGAGGTTTCTCTACTTGACTCCAAAAGTGGACACCATTTGCAAAGTTTTGAAATATGAAACTTCTACTGTCTAAATATTTTGTCCTTTTTTTCATTTTTTTTTCAAGAAATTAGAAATGCATTGAAAATCGAGATTTAAAAGATTTTGTTTTTTGGGCAAAATCGTACAGCCCGAGTTTGAATTTATTATATATACACACTTGAGTCCAGACATGTTGTCTGTCATTATTTATTTGACTTGTGGTAGTAGTAGTTACCCTCCCTTCACTTTGCACAATGTCTGTGTCAGTGTGCAGGTGACTCTCTCTCCTCCATCTCTGCTGGTAGCTATGTCACCACTGAGGCCCATGAGCAGACATCCTGTGGCCCCACTGGTAAGTAATAGAATATCTGGAATTAGTCTATTTCTGAAACCTTAATTTACCTTTCTTAAAAAAGAAAAAAACATCACTCAGTCAAGATAATTATTTCAAAATTTTGCCAGTTAGAGATCTCACTCTTAGGCATGTGATAAATATAATTCTAATAAAAAAAAAGATTTGGCCAACGATTTTATTGTTTCGTGTGCAACTGTGATTATTTCATTGTATAGTAATCTTTTTCAATTTGCTCAAAGATTTTATTTTAAAGAAAATAAAAACTCTAAATGCCATCATATTTTTGAAAATAACAATTGTGCCAAATAGTTTGGGTACTACCAATTTTTGCAGTATTAGGACTTGGTATTGGGGAATGGGACTCGGGATCGACTGATCCTTAAAATCAAAGGATCGTATCGGGAGCAAAAACTATTATCGGTGCATCCCTACTTAAAACACGGCTGGGCACTAGGTCCATGTTATGGAATTATCCAAATGTCTGTCTGTTCCCCTGCGTCCAGATGTCTCCGAAGCCCCCTCAGGGCGGCAGCAAGAATTACCTCACAGGAGCCTGATGACAGCGGCATCGCCTCTTCCAGATCGTTCTACCGACGTATCGTGCAGCCTGGAAGGTTCCTCCCTGGGATATTTTCCAGACCGCGATGGGTCACCAAGCCAGGCTGGCGCCTCGCCCAACAGCAGCATCCAGCGCATCATCGACAAGTACACCAAAGAGCTCAGCTCTTCTTTCTGCAGTAGCAGCACTACCACAGGTAGTACCACAGGTGCTTGATGAAAAGAGGTTGCTACTAAAGTAGCCCACTGACTGGCTTCATTTAATATTTGATTTTTTTCTTGTGGATTTGGTGTTTGTTCTAATTTTATCAAAATATTGCAATAATATAAAGTCTCTTTGCAACCCCCTGTTGTCGTTGCTAAAAAACGTTTTTTTAATTTTGCAACAACAACAAATACAAAAACAATTGCTTTGTTGGGAACAAAATATTACCGATTGTTCCTTGTTGGTTGTATATCTTCTGAGTGTCTTACATAACACATTGAGGCGCAAATAGGTGGTTGATGTACAAGTGCGTTCAAGAAAGGCGTGACGGATGACTTCATAACGGTTATAAAAATCCCATCAAAAGTTTTAAAAGAGACTTGGTAAAATTCTCTCCGTGTGGAGAAAGTTTTTCATCTCTGCCACCCACATTTTAAAAATGGGCACCTCATGATTCTTCCACAAAGATAACATATTCCTTTTTGCCACAACCATACTGTATTTTACTGCTCTCTATTCAGAGTTGGGTAAGTATAGATGATCGTATGGATGGGTGTGGATCAGGTGGTATATTACAAATGTATGCTTTCGAGAGGCATTCAAAGATGTCTGCCCAGAACCCCTTTAGTCTGGGACAGGTCCAGAAAGGTCACCATTTTAATTGCGTTGATGCGACCCATCATAGACGGAGGGAGGAGCCGCCATGTTTCTACGTTAGATTTCAATTTATTTCAACATCTTCAAGAAGTTTGATTAATAAATTAATTTGGGCTCTTTGGGGATAATGAGCCCTAAGGATTTAGCTTAGGCCTCCGAGATCATGTTATCGTATGTTTTCCGATGGTTTGCCGAATACACATTGGATCATTTCCCAAATCATCAATGGTCATCTTACCAGCTTCTCCAATGACCAGACTGTGTGTATGTATTCACCAGGGTTTTTTCAGGGTACTTCAGGACAATTCATCGATCAGCACCAGCGTCGGTCTCTCTCGCTCACTTCCCCCGTTGCTGCCACTTCCAGTATCTTTAGGCCCAGCCCCTTTTTGCCGTTGGCAAATCATATCCTTGGCATGTCGTACGTACATGCATGCAACAATAATACCATCTGGCTGTCTGCACTCCGCACCGCAGACAACGAGGTCAAGGAGATTATTCCTGGTACTATTTACCAGAAAGGCTTTGGTTGGCCTTGTTAAATGTTGAACCCATACATGACTTGTTGACTGTCCACCCCCTCCAGGGTCATTAGGAGTTGAGGAGGAGAGCCAGGTGGTGTGCGTGTCCTCCCCACGTCCAGAGACCAGTCAACCAAACAGTGGTTTGGTGAGTATGATTGATTGAATCAATCAACCTTTATTGAGCAGACTCAGCAGTCCATTGAAAAGACAGGAACACACAGAAATGTACAAATGCATGAGAATAAATACAAGAAAAAAAACACATCAATTATACTAAAATGCAGTCTTACCAGTGTATGTTTAATAGGCCCCATACAAGTCTAAAGGAGGTGAAATACACTCACCTCTGTTACAAAAGCAGTCTGTAGTGTGTCTGTCTACAGTCTGTGAGCCTCCGGCGGGTTCCATCGCATGTATTCAATGGAAGCCGTTTGCTATATGCTCAGATAATGCGTGTGTGTGTGTGTTTTCCGCAACGCTGAATTAAGCGCTGCTTAAGCACGTCCCCGATCACTTCCCCGTTTTAGAAGTCTAATCCATAATCCACGTTGCATATTAGCTGTCATAATGAAAACAAGTTTATTGCAGTAGAGGAGAAATGCCACACTAATAGACACTTTTCTATCGTCCTCATCAGTCACACGACCCATCTCTGATTTCAATCATTAGTAGGTGGCAGTTCTAGTAGTGACTAGCAATGATTAGCCGATTAATCGGTGACCAACCGATTATAAAATCAACAACTAATCTAACTATCGATAATCAGCAAAAAATGTAATCATTGTCGGCAGTTTAGTGTTGATATTTCCACATTTCTCCACACAAATTTGATATTCATTCATCATTCCGGAAATATGAAATATTAAAATGGACATGATTTAAAAAATGACAAATATTAAGAAAACCATGAAAATATTACGGTATAAAAAAACGACATGTGATGAGTTTGTGTCAGAGCAAGTAACTTCATCTTTGTACATTTCTTGGTTAAAAAGAGCCAAATTAGACTAGATTTCACGTTGACATGATTTGTTTCTTGTAATTATTGCTCACTTTGAAAATGTAGGGCTTTTGTTAAAAGGAAAAATTATCCACCCGATTAATCTTCTGATCGTTTCAATAATGAATAATTGGCAACTATTCGGCAACTAATAGATGGTTCTGCCACCTCAAGGCAACTCCAAGCTAGCTATGTAGTTTTGCCGGCAGCTCACTAACCTTTTTTTTGTTTGTTTGTGCTGGCAGGATTTTGACAACACAGTCAGTCGCATCCTAGAGCAGTTCTCAGAAAGTCTCGTGATGCAAGATTCATCATTCAAGCCCCTGATCGGGCAGCCAGCCGAACAGTCTTCCTGTGTGGCCACAGAAGAGCGGGACACGACGGCAGAATGCTCGATCGGCCAGCCGGCAGCCCACTCCTCCCTGATCAGTCGTCTGTCCAGGGATTCCACCTTGAACCGCCTAAAGGAGCGCCACTTGCAGCAGACTAGTGGAGGGGGAGACTCCACCCTGTCGCCTGCTCCTCTGGGATCGGTTGTGGAGAGCAGGGCGAGCCCCCCACAACCAGGTCAGCATAAGAACATCCAGAAGCCTTTCCTATGGGGGCGAGTGGGTAGAGAGCGCGTCCTGCTGACCATCAGTCGAGCAGTGCCGCAGGTTCAAATCCCCTGTCCGGCTTTTCTGCAATGTCCGCCTCTTCATCCCAGTTCCCAATTTAATCCTGTCACTATCTCTCAATAAAGAATGAAAAACGGCGATGCGCCTAAGAAATTACTTGGAAAAAAAAGAAACTTGGCCTAGGCAGTTGCCATCAACACGATCTGTTCTCACTGGTGTTGCCATCCGGAAAGCCCTACAGCAGTATGCGCTGCGGGACCACCACACTGAGAAACATCTAGCATGGCAAGCCAGAAACAACTAATCGTCCACGCATCACACGCGACTAGAACCAACATTGGATCTGGTCTGGAGCATATCAACAAAGTGTGTGTGTGTGTGTGATGGAGGGCTTATCCAATCACAACACCGTAGGAGGCGTAATTGACGACGGCATTTCTCGGTCACGTAACGTACCAAACTACGCCCATATCTCATCTCACAGAGAGAAACTCCTGAAAGTGGCTCTGATTGGCCGGCTGTGAAACACCATCTGATTTGTTGATTCGCTCGAGAGCAGACCCAATGTTCTTTTAGTTTCGTCCATTGTGATGTATCTATATTGTGATCTAGATCTCATATTCAACCTGTTAAAATCAAGATGGCAAATTGTGTGGATTAATTGGGAATATCAGCAATCTGCCGATTAAAAAGGATTATTAAATTCTTTGCAGATTATCGATTATTACATTCATTGTCTATTTTTATAATCAATTAGTTACCGATTAATCGACTAATCGTTGCACCTCTAGTCTAGTTAGAAGAATTGTAACAATCTTTGTGACATAACATTCCATACTGTTTTTTTGTTTGTTTGTTTTTTCAGGTGTGTTTTCCAGTAGTCGGAGCTCTCAAGAAGTTTGCCCTCAGTCTGCCGCCCAGCGTGCTGCCTCTGTGTCTCCCCCTCAACACGGTGGAACAGTGCCGGCCTCGGAACAGTCCTCTCCGTGGATGGACAGCACTATGAAGCCTCTAATTGGCCGATTAGACTACTCTGCATTGCCACAATCTGGGAGTGACGGTAAGGAAGTGAAATGGTTTCACACACAGACGTCTTTATACATAGTTTCCTGTTTGGAACATAGGATTCATGACTTCAAAGCAAGACATTGGAGTGGGGAAGTAGCCAGGGTCAGCTGCTTTTAGTATTTGTTCCCCATAGTCCTATATTTTAAGTAGTTAGTGATAAAATTAATATATAATATTATTTGTATTATTACTTGTGGAAAAGACGTAGCTGAAATCAATAAAACCCTAAACAGTGCCCTAATCAAAATCGCAAGATGGTTAGATTAGAAAAACCTCGTTCGAAAACCAAGTTATTTTTTTTTTTGGGCGCAAGCGCCATTTTTCATTCTTTTTATTGAGAGATAGTGGCAGGATTAAATCGGAAGTCAAGGGAAGACATTGCAGAGAAGCAGGAGGGGTTGTACGAACCCATGACATTGCTCGGCTTGTGGGACGCGCTCTCTAACCGCTGAACCACCGCACGCCCCAAAACAAAGGCTATTCTGTTCTCAATTAGAGCACTGCCATTCAATCACAATCTCGCCCTTGCGGTCAATAACGAACCAATTCAAAATGTCACTGATTCTAACTCATCATAGTCAGCTTAATTTTGAAAAACTAGTCAAAACCCTCTCCCACAAACTATGAATTCTCAGAGCTTCGTCGAAGCCATCAAACAGCTCCTGCTGAGTAAGCAAATATGCAACCACTAGCTCCTAGTTGCTCTCATCTAGAGTCAAATGGAGTATGTGCCACAGGCCCAGCCACCCTGCTCCGCCCCATATCGCTTTTGCCCTGACATTGCTTTGCAAAAAATAAAAAACAGATTATGAAATATAGCAACTTTGCTAAGCCCGTTTTGTTCAACCATCTTTTCATATCGCATATCTCATGCTGAAATGTTTAATGGCCCTGTACTGTCTGTTCTAAAATAAAAGTCATTCATTCATCACCAATGCTTCGTAGGTAATGGCAGCAGCAGCACCAGTGTAGGTTCTGTTGGATCAGTTCTGGTTCAGCCTCCTTCACAACCGTCACTCCACCGTGACGACTCCCCGTGTTCTGCTCCTGAGCACCCCAGGCGGCGCTGGTCGGACTGTGAGCCAGAATTCCATACCAGCAAGGTGCACGAGCCGCCGATATCGGAGCATTCCACGTCATCGTCCTGGCAGTCGTTATCGGACGAGTCGGTGACTGTCCAGGTTGCACCGGGGCGGTCCTCGCTGTGGTCCGAAGACGGGCGAAGGGAAAATTCCATGATGCCTCTGGTTGCTCAGCTGGACCAGTCGTCTGCTCATGCAGCGGGTAGTTCAGGTAGGAATGCCATAAATCCATGTGATGTCATGTTAAGTGTCCATGCATTTTTGTTTTTAAAGGGATAGCTCACTTTTTTCATTATGTTCTTTTTTTTACCTGCGCCGGGGCATAGCCACGAAGCAGGTTATGTTTTAGCCTCGTTGGTTTGTCCCCTCGATAACTGCAAAATTTCATCCATATCCATGCACAACTTTTTCAGAGTTGTTGGAAATGACAAAAGAAAGAAATCTTTAAATGTGCATTAAATGTGTAAATTTGGTGCATTTTTGTAGCCTTTAAGTAAAATAATCATACTTGATCACCAACTTACTGATGACTAGTCCAGGGGCCGCTGGGAAATGTAGTTGGCATGTTTGCTGGTGGCGTCAATCGCAATACTCTACGAACACTTGCATTGATAATGGGTTGCCACACATACTGCTAGCACTAACAGTATGTTTTTGTACCACTACGGCGCAGGTTTGCAATCTGAGTGCTTCTAGTTTTAAAGTATATTTAGGTACTGCTAAACACTGTTCCTTTTTGTTTTTTAGTACTTTAGCTTATGTAAAGCTAAAGTGCAGCTCAGCCTCTTCTAAATGCGTTACGTCTGTTCGCTAGGCTACGGCAGCAGCAGAGCCGACCAGACTCGACTCAACGAGGAGCAGTCCATGGAGGCTAATGCACAGGCTCCTCCAGCTCGCTACCACGAACACAGGACGGACGCACCAAGCCATACCCTGCAACATGAGTTCTCTGGTTGGTTGAGTTTTTTGCAGGGCTTGAAAACGAAATTTTTAAAACGTTCCATTCCAAACTGTTCAGGCAGGGCTATGTTTAACGTTTTCGTTCTCGGAACCGTTCCACCACGAAAATATTGGTCCTGAACCGGTTTGGAACTCAAAAATGTAGTTTGTTCTCAAAGTTTCTCATATTGTGCAACATTAAGTTTAGTTGTTCTTCATGAAAAATATATTTGATGGACTTTCAAACTTCAGTGCAACTGTATTAAGGTGAAAACCGGTTTTAAAACGGCATTACATTTGCTTCCTCGCGTGTCCACAAGATGGAGACCCAGATGCATTGGGCTTGATGAGTGACGGTGAAAGTTGGAAGAATGCACAACCGGAAATAGTTTCCCAGACATAGAATATGTTAAAATATATAGAGAACAAAAAAAAGCTTTTAACCGGTTTCGTGGATTTCATAATGTTTTCCACTCCTTGTAAAATTCTGCAAAATTCAGTTTGTTTTCAGTTTTTTTTGATTTATTATACAGGATTGTCATTATCCCTTACAACCAGTTGTGTAGCCTGGCAAGGCACAACCTACGAATCGTCCATGCATCGCACACGACTAAACAGTCCAGTGGGTCTGGACCTACCAGGCAGACAAATTAGATTGTCGCTCAAATTTGAACGGTCCAATCGGTGCCCCGTAGGGCAGCCCTTGTTCAAATCAAGACGTGGGCCTCCATGCCGCTTGTCACACCCACTGCGCCGTTGATTGACACGTTTTCAATTGCATTCACTTTTTCAATTGCATTTAATTTGATGTAGCATTTTTGTCATAAACATATCCAATGTAATTCATTCCGCCAAATGGTCTTTATGTTCAAATTTCTGATTGCCCATCCAGGCACGTCGGAGCAGGACTCATTCCATGCCCTGCTCGCTGAAGTCACCCAAAACGACACCATGGACGCCTCAAGCTCCGTGACCTTTGGCACCCCCCGGCAGGATGTGCCAGCTTCCCGTGAAGGAAGTCGCTGGTCCACGAGGACAGAAGAGTCTGCTTCAGGAAGTGCCTGGTCCTCAGCGCGGGAACAGTTGTCATCACCAGGTAATTTTTTTTTTTTTTTTTAATCTGTCATGCCAGTTGACTGTATGTAAAGTCACAGCTTTTCTGGTCAAATGTGAAATCTTTGACAAATGAGTCATTTCAGAGGTGCTAAACACTGCACCTCCGTGACGCCACCGTTAAGGGTCTTGATTCGCATGTTGTTGATTATTGAAAGGATTACTTATACATATACTAATACATAGTTTGTTTTTTCCTTTTAAAATCACATTTGCAAGTTTTGAAATCTAGTAAACTCAGAAGAGTCAAGTATGACATTTTGCATGACAAACATTCAAAATGGTACGACATTTTGGAATAGAAAGTTGTAAACCTTAAGTACAGATTCTCTTTTTTTGTTTAAATCTAATTTCTTAGTAGACCTTCGAATCGAACATCAATGTAATTTGCATTCTTTAGCACAGTTGACCAACACATCTATTCAAAATTGTGCTAGACTCTCCAATTTCTGTTTTTCATTACACATCAGTGTGGCACCAGGATGAACAGCCAGCCGAGAGCGAGGGCCATGCAACGAACCAGGGCACCCCGGAGCTTCCTCGAGGCATGGAGGAAGGAGAGGACACGCCCACCATTTCTCCTCCCTTCTCCATTGAAAGTCTGTGCCTGGCTGGCTCCTCCCACTCCTTGTCCCGTCCGCAATCGCTGTACCTGGATCTCCCCAAGATGGGGGCGTTTGTGGAGGAGTTTGTTCCAGTTGTCAGCGAGGAGCCGGCTTCAGTTTCCAAGACGAAAGCTTCGCCCTGTAACGACATTACGGTATGTGCCTGGTGCTGTTTGAGGTTTAACATTGCTGATGTTAGAAAATCGGAATAAAAATCAACTTTATTGCCATTGTATAGAAGTTCACAGATTAGGAGTGTGCAGGGGTATTTATAAGGCTAAAGAAATGTATCATCATTGTCATCACTCCCGAAGTCTGGCTGGCCGTTGGGGCGCCATTGAAGACTTTACGGCTCTCTCCATCTCTCTCTGTCCTTGGCCATTTGCATGGTGACTCTACCCTATTCAGCGCCATTGTCACTTTCAATACTCCAATCTACTCATTTTAACACGTTTGAGCATAAGATGGACGAAATATTGAAACGTTTGATCACTAATAATTCTGAATTTGTTGTTGAATTATGCTAATCGATTATCATCAATTAATTGGTTGCAGCTCTAATTGAAATCCTCAGGGTTCATATGGTCATGGATCCCTAGGAATTGGAAATCATCCATTCTCAAATAGTCAGTGTTTTTACAGTCTTATTGTTGCACAGAAATGCATCTTGTTTTTGTGTGCTTTATTTCAGGACACGGTTTGGGGGAGTGGCATAATGGAACAGTCAATCATCACGCTCCTTAGTGTGACTGACAGCTGTGTCAGCGGTTCAGTCGCGGACCTCTTAGATGAAGCTGAGGAACAGGTAGTGTCGATACACTATTCAGTAGACTAACAAATAGCGCCTTGCATTGCCTCTACAATACCACAACCCTGCCCACAGCTATCCTGTGGCTGTGTCCCGAATCGTTCCCTACCCACTACTCCCTGTTGCCTATACAGTGCACTCGCTTATAGTTCACTCTACAGCAACGAGATTTCGGAAATTTGGACACTATAGTCAGCGCCATCAAAGTCATTATAACACTATAAAATTCAACAATCATCCCAAGTAGTCCTTACTTGCATTTATGAACAATTTGGCGTGGTCGGGCGCTCTTGACTCCCACCGCGCCATTTTTATGTCTTGCAATGCATTATGGGTTATATTGCTTGGTCTAGGGTACATCGATGCTCACTACTTTTCGCGGTGCATTGTGTGATACTTTGAGTGCACTACAGTGTTCATGTAGTATTCGGACACCCCTACAAAATATAGGGAAATTATATGGGGAATAGGGAGTGATTTCAGACAGTCTCTGAATATTTATAGACCTCATCTTATAATATTTGAAATTCAGTTATTTTTCTAAATACAAATTTCTCCCCTTTTTCGATTTTCTTCCTATTGCATTAATAATTTGTTGTATCACAGCTATTGGTTTCGAATAGTTGCCTCAAGGCGCTTCAAAAGTGTGTTTGTTTTTAGATTTTGATTTAAGAAATATAGCAGCTATTTACCTAACTACCTTTCAAGCTTGATTGCCCAGTTAAGGACAGTGATTGGAATTGGTTACAGAACCCCTTTAAAAGGAGGACTGGAAACGAGAGAAGAGGAGATCGAGATTTTCAATCAATCTTGATCCTAGTTGGAAAAAATACCCATAATTCCCTCTCGCTGTGAGACACATATAAGGTTTTAAAGTATGTTATTAATTCTTCTCATCTCAACAGTATCATTTTTTTAAGGTATTTAACGACCAGCTAAGATATATTTTCTGATTTGTATTTTTTATTTTTGATCCTCTCAGAATTGCGAGTCCAGCTTGGCAGCTGCTAATGATGCTTCTACGGCCGATCAGAACCCAGCGTCGCGTTCTGGGTTGTTCTGGGAGCTGGATGTGGGAGGCACCGGGGCCGGGTCTCTCCAAGAAACCCAGAAGAAACGGCAGGCCTTTGTCCAGAGATCTGCTCTCAGGGTGGAACGGATAAAGACCAACCGCAGTCTGAGCAAACTGCAGACGACTCGACCCGAAGTCGGCTCCGCGCGGCGCTCCACGCAGGACGCTGGGTTGGTTGACGACCGGAGCGTTTTACCCGTCAACACCTGCCTAGGGCCCCAACCTGAGGCCAAAAGGGCTGCGGCTCCACGCCACAACGTTTCTACAGCTTCGTGCCAAGCGCCCCCTGTTCCTGATGGAAACAGCAGCCACAAACCCACCGCCACAAGTAAGACTGAACGATCTATCGTTTTAGACCGAAAATCAAAGACGACGCAATTTCGGTTTCTTCAAGGCTTTGGTTTTTCTCCGTGCCTGATATGTGGAGGGGCTCAGTGTTGATGTGTTTGCGACTTCAAGATGGTTAGGAGGGGCGCGCACTTGGCTTGTTTGTGTGTGCCAAGGGGCCATCCGTGCCCACTCCAGAGCGGGCCGACTTCAGCTATGTCCGCTAGCTCCCTACAAGAGTCTGAAACGGAGTAATAGGGCGGGCCACACAGTCGGGATGGCGGCCGTGCGGAGTCGGTCATCCATCCAGAATTAATGGGTAGTGAATGGTGCCTTATGAAAAACCACATCGCAATCTCTGCTAAAAAAAAAAAAACAATTTCAAATTCTTCTTAAAATTGTTGAGCATTACACACATGTACTGCAGTCTTAGACTTGTAGAGCAAATGCTCTAGTAGCTATGTAAAAACCAATTATGATTTACAAAATGCTAAAATTCAAGACATTGCAGAAAAGCCAGACAGGGGATTTGAACCTCAGCACTGCTCGACCTATGGTCTGGGGGACGCGCTCTCTACCCGCTCGGCCACCCCCATATACATTGTTCATATTTGAAAATGAACCTGAACAGAAATGTGTTCTAATATCATTTTAGGACTACGATAAATGCATACGTAGAGAATAGAATTGTATTATTTTTTTATAACGCTAACTCTACTTTTTTTTTTTTTTTTCCAGCCAACACACAACTAAGGCAATCCACCCAAGTGCGTACAACTACGCCGTCCCAACGCAAGAAGGATATACAGGAGATGCACCAACGCACTGAAAGGTCATTGTGACATCATGAAAATATCTAGAACTATCAACTTGCTCTGCAGTCTGTCTACAAATAATTGGGTTATAGACTGTATATTTCCAGTAGTCTTTTCCCTAGTTGGCCCAGAAAACCTGCATAAGTTATTGGAAAGTAATTTCTGTGAAAAGACAGGTGGTGTTCTGGACCAATGGGATGGCTGCATTCAGTCCGGAATCCGGAAGTTAATATAACCAAACATTTTTATGGCATATTTGTGAAGTTGGAATCTGAGTTTCGTGGAGCTATTAAGCGCTAGCCTGGCAAGCCAGAACAAATTAATCGTCTACGCATCGCATGCGACATTTGGTCGGGATTAAGCAGGCTCGAAAAACACGTCAATCGATTAAAGTTTATCAAATCACAGCGCAGCAGGCGCGACAAGTGGCATGGAGGCCCACGGCTCAATTTGATTAATGGGACGCTGATCGGACCGCCCTGAATTGTTGACTATCTTAATTTTCTGCCTGATTTGGTCCGGACCGCCTAGTCGCGTGCGAGGCATAGGCGATTCGTTGGTTCTGGTTGGCCAGGCTAAATGTGTATGTGTAAATGGGTTGAGATTTAATTTTCCAAGTGACATATTCAGACAGTAAGCGATGGTAAACCTCTGGTCAAAGTGACGGGAAAAGAGAATGCTAAACGTTCCAGCCTCCGATCTTCTCCACTCACATGCCCTGATGTGTGCCCAGGCTGTACGGTCGGCTGGAAGAGGTGAAGCAGAAGAGGGAGTTGGAGTCTAGAGCAGAGTGCTACGCCCAGAACCGCCTCAAGGCCAAGGCCTTCCATCAGGTATTTTACCAATGTTTTTATTTTACCAAGTTGGTGTCGCAGCCTGATCTAGGCCCACACTCCATGTTAGAATTTAGATTACTTCTTATAATATTTCCAGTGGAAGTGGCCTCTTCCACCATTAGATTTATTAAAAGAAATAGCGTTCCAGGGCCAGGCACTACGACAGACTGTCAGAGAACTCGCAAGCAGCGGAAAGAGGGAGCCAGTGGATCAGGCTAAAGGGAAAGGACCCATCCTGGGCGATTCAAATCGTGACACCTAAATATAGTTGACAGCCGTCCAATTTTTGGAGGGCACCTGGTAATGCGGGCAACTGCCATGGGGTTAGGCTCAGGGAAGCGGACGCCCCTTCCTTGCACAGTCCCCTGGGAGGTTGTAATAATTTGTGGAATCAAGGAGTGATCGCCCTTAAGCTGGCCGCCTTTGGTGAGGGTGTATGGCTGACTTGGGTCATTGGACACCAAAGGAACACTACTGATGATGTGTCTCAAAATTGGAATCAATACACCTCCATGCCACTCTGACGTTGGGCTCTGGTGTGAGTGCATACCATCTTCTTGCACAATGGACAGGCAAACATCATGTCCGGTGTTTCTATGATTCTTACAATCTCGCACACTGTATTATCTAAAGTGGGTCTGTGGAGGTTATGAAGTCCTGTGTAGATTGGAGGAAGAAATGAAGACCTCACTTCCTTCTGTGATGTTTATTTCAAAGGAAACTTTGTTTATATATGCACCTTTCATGCAGAGCAATTCAACGTGCTTCACAGCAACACAACACAACAACCATTAAAATGCAAGCATACATACATGCATGTATAGAGGCACACAGGCAATGGATTTGTCAATAAAATTATAGGCATGGCCCTAATACAATGAAGACACCACGTAAGTAGGTTCCTCCTCTTTGCTAATGCAAAAAAATGAAAATGTTAGCAAATGTGGAGATAGGGAACCAGCAACTTTTAATAATAACTAATGTTTCATAATAATAATGAACGCTAATAATTGTTCTGATTTTAAAGGGTAAAATTAACCGAGTAATGGTCAGTGAAGATAGGTGATAAGTCAATGATTAAAAAAAGACATTATGGTGTTGCCTGAATTGCTTAATGCTGTCTATTAACATTAATCGTTTTCTTTCCTTTACAGAAAACATTGCAGAAGCTCAGGGCAAAACAGGCTGCACAATGATTTTATTGATTTTCTATTTTTGTACATTTTTGTATATTTTTTGTAGAGTAACTTAACTTATTAAATGTTCAATTAAATGTTCTTATTAAATAATGTCCACATTTTGAATGTTGCATCTCTTTTAGATATTGATGTCATCTGTATTTGAACATTTTATTTAATGACCATCACGACTGAAATATGTCGTGTTTGAAATGTGTGTCTGTGAGCCAAATGTGTTGTCATGGCAATATTGTCCAGTAGATGGCACTGTGAGTCTTTTCGTACTTCGTTTTTTTGTGAAAAATCGTTCCCCTTTTCATGTCGATGGAAATGCCACATGTGATAAAGCTGTAAAATCGATGGACATTACCACCCACTAGCCTACTATGGCTGTTCAGTTTTAATTCCTTTTTGAATGAAGATCCGTTAGTGAGTCATTTTCCGCTATTTCCACCATCGGCTTCCTTCTGATGGTGCTTGAATGTAGAGCTGCAACCAATTAATCGATTACTAATTTGATGATCGATTAATCGCCAGTGATGAATCATGGCCTTGTTTGGCCCATCTTCTGCTCAAACATGTTCAATATTTGTTGTTCCCCAATGCCAGTCTCCATTCCCAGTGTCATGGCCCTAATACAAGAAAGACAACACGTACGCGTGGATGAAAACCCAATATGTTAGAATTTAGCAGAGAAGTGTAGGTTCTTCCATCCTTATACTAAAACATGGAAATGTTAGCAATGAGTGGAGATAGTGAAACAGAAAAAAGGTTTGCAAGATTATAATATTGCAAATTTAATCATAATCGATCCGATTTTAATAGAAAAATGAACCGATTAATCGATGATGAAAATGATCGTTATTTGCAGCCATACTTGTGTACTCGACCTGTTTACCTTAATGTGCCACTACAGGACATTTTTTTAAATGAGTTTAAACCGGGACAGCTAAATGGTAAAGTTTGGTGGGTAGTTCCAGTTGCATTTCTAGGCTGATCATGACTTCCGGTGCCATTTATTTCGCTCATGATTCACACATGATCCAATAATCTGGACAACCCGGTCCATTTACTCTGACAAATTTGCCAGTAATTGCAGCCATCTCATTGGTCCAAAAGAACATGTCACCACAGCGAGTAGGTAACTTCAAGTTGTGTTCCCCCCCCC
>OMKY01123003.1:9347-20518 GCA_900302395.1 Bregmaceros cantori | reverse complement strand
ATTCCCCCCCCCGTGGTTTGCGATGAACAATGATATTAAAAATGTTGTTGTGCTTTAAAATGTTTTTGTGAATAGTGGCGCTGAGCGACACAAAATGAATACATTGGGTGCAGTGCCGCTATCTGATCACCTGTGGGGCCATATATAGGGAGCGTATACTGCCACCCAGCGGCAACCATCAGCACCCGTATTTACTCCAAATTCTGTGAGCAGTTTTTGGTAATGCCCACCCCTGACCTAGAGCCTCTAACTAAAGAATGGAAACGGGTATACGCGTTTTTTTCTTTCTGATGATAAAAGCAGGGCTTGAAAACGTATTTTAAAACGTTCCGTTCTGAACGTTTCAAGCAGGTCTATATTTAACGTTTACGTTCTCTGAACTTTTCCACCACCAAAATATTGGTCCTGAACCGGTTCGGAACACAAGTATTTTGTTTTGTTCTTAAAGTTCCTTATATTGTGCAATGTTAAGTTTAGATATAGTTTTTATACAAAATATATTTGGTGGACTTTCAAACTAAGTATTGATGAAAGAATGTCAGAATTCACCACCATGATGGCTGCTTCCATCCAACATGAATGAGTAAATGGAACAGGTTGCACAGATTGTTGAATCGTGGGCAGGGCTCTGAACCGGTTCAAGGAACGAAAACAAACTGAATTTTATGGAATTTTACGAAGAGCGGAAACGAAAAAAAGATTTCTTCAACTGTTCCGGAACAGAAACGTAACATTATGAAATCCACAAAACCGGTTAAAACGTTTTTTTCTATATATATTTGAACATTTCCTGTGTCGGGGAGACTTTTTCTGTCCACTTTCACTGTCGGTTATCAAGCCCCATGCATCTGTGGCTCCATCTTGTGGACATATGAGGAAGTGAATGTAATACCGTTGATACAGTTGCTCTGAAGTTTGAAAGTCCACCAAATATGTTTTATAAAACCGATATCTAAACTTAACATTGCACAATATAAGCAACTTTAAGAACGAACAAAATTTTTGCGTTCCGAACCGGTTCAGGACCAATATTTTGGTGGCGGAACGGTTCCGGGAACGAAAACATTAAACATAGGCCTGCCTGAACCGTTAAGAACAGAACTTTTTAAAAGTAATTTTGCTTTCAAGCCCTGATCGTGGGTTTTTGGGGGGGCATAGATCCGCACGAGAGCATTTGGGTGTGGAATAGCACAGCGCCAGTAACCACCATCCTTTTTAAATAACACAGTAGGTGTCTGCTCCCACTGTATAGACATGTTGAAAAAAATTTGAAGACACGGCAAAATAAGTGGCACCAGAAGTGGCGAGCATAGAAAGGGGTGGTTAAGGAAGTGGGGGTCAAAAACTTGCCCATACATGGGGGTCTGCGTTGGCCGACTGGTTATGGACACCGCACCTAGCGTGACCCCATTCATGTTAGTGGCGCTGTGCCTACCGCAGTGTCGCGAGTTCGACTACGGTCGTCGACTTGTCTGCAATGTCTACCCCCGATCTCTTCAACCCAGTTTCAGACTAATCCTATCCAATAAAGATGGAAAAACGGCACTGACGCCGGAAAAAAATCACTTTAAAAACAACAACCTGTCTATACATGTTTTAAATGAGAAATTTGACCGGATGTTGGTGTACTTTTATCGTTGAGTTTGAATGTGAGCCCGGGGGACTGAGCCGTCTATCTGTGTCTCAGGCTGGACGAGGAGTGTGATCTCAGAGCAGCTGTGGAGGAACAACTTCAGGAGGCTCGCGGCCAGCTCCAGAGGTGGGTATTAATCGGATTCAGAGATTAGTCTGTTCAGAACAATCTACTCGTTCCTGGATTGCACGTGTTTCACTGCTCTCGGTCTGGTGGACTCGGGATCGAGTTCAGGGGTGTTTTCACACCAGGAGACTCCTTGGGCTCGCCCTTTTGTCTGGACCAAAGTATCCGTGGTATTAGGGCTGGACGATAATTTGATAATTTATCGTTTCGCGATAACATTCTAAATGCTCAAACACGATACAGCAGATTCGATCATTTCGATATGCGAACGTACGCCTGTTTACAAGGCCACTGTATGTAAATATTCATTGAAATACGTTGGACCGTCTGATCTGTCTGATAGTTGTAGCGGTGAAACTGCCATCATTAGCAGATCGCTTCCTCCAAACCACACTCGACTGCTCCCAAGCTCTGTATTTACAAAGCCACTAACAATGGCACGTTTAAATATCCAATACAAAGAATGGTGCCATTTATTAACATTCATATTTTTGAATAATGCACAGATTTTCCTACTGTCCTTGTGTGCAAATGATATCCATGCAATTTCAAATGAAACTTTATTGAACACACATCCGAAGTTAGCGATGTACTTCAAAAGTATGACTTTTTATTATAAATATTATTGTAATTACATGCACAGTGAAATGTCCCCTATATAAAAGCATCATTTCATATAACTATCTCAATAAACTGACAGGAAGGATGGTTTAAATTTAGTGTGTGAGGGCCATTATTCATATTCTTTCCATGGGCTAGGGCTCTGATAAACCTAAGCAAAAAAGCAAAAACGAAGTTATTTTTTCCGGCGTCAGCGCCGTTTTTCCATCTTTTTTGGATATGATTAGTCGGAAACTGGGTTGAAGAGATTGGGGGTAGACATTGCAGACAATTCGACAAGCGTAGTCGAACTCGCGACACTGCAGACGCTGCGGCACTAACATGAATGGGGTCGCGTTAGGTGCGGTGTCCATAACCACTCGGCCAACGCGGGCCCCCCCAATGATTGTTCTAATTGCATGCGACGTGTGGACGATTCGTTGGTTCTGGCTCACCAGGCTAGCGTTGTGTGTGTAGCCATTCTGCACCACCCCCTGGTGGTCATTTTACACTCCTTACATAAAACATGCTAGACACGGGTGCAGGTCTTGAAAACAAAATTACGTTCTGTTCTGAACGGTTCCGGCAGGTCTGTTTAACGTTTTGGTTCTAGGAACCGTTCCACCACCAAAATATTGGTCCTGAACCGGTTTGGAACGCAAACATTTTGTTCGTTCTTAAAGTTCCTTATATTGTGCAATGTTAAGTTTAGATATAGTTTATACAAAATATTTTTGGTGGACTTTCAAACTTCAGCAATTGTATTAAGTTAACGCCATTACATTTGCTTCCTCGTCTGTCCACAAGATGGAGCCCCAGATACATGTGGCTTGATGACTGACAGTGAAAGTTGTATGGCTGCACAACCAGAAATAGTCTCCCAGTCATAGGAAATGTTTGAATACATAGAGAACAGAAAAAAAAAAAGGTTTTTAACCGGTTTTGGGGATTTCATAATGTTCTGTTTCTGTTCCGAAAGAGCTGAAGAAATCTTTTTTCGTTTCCTCATAAAATTCTGTTCGTTTTCGTTTCCATTCCTTCAACCAGTTCGGAGCCCTGCACGGGTGATAACATAGAAATAACTCTCCACTTGTGTTCCTCCAGCCACCTGCAGGGGGAGTGGATCTCTGCTCAGGACTCGGAAACCTCAGTGCTCATAGAACCTCCCGGAGCTTCTGTTCGCCAGGTGAGGAAACCAGGTTAACCACAAAACCAGGGCTGGAAAACAAAATTATTTTTAAAACGTTCCGTTCCGAACGGTTCAGGCAGGTCTATATTTAACGTTCTCGTTCTCGGAACCGTTCCACCACCAAAATATTGGTCCTGAACCCTCTCGGAAGACAAACATTTCGTTTGTTCTCAAAGTTCCTTATGTTGTGCAATGTTAAGTTTAGATATAGTTTTTATACAAAACACATTTGGTGAACTCTGAAGCAACTGTATTAACGCCATTACATTCACTTCCTCGTCTGTCCACAAGATGGAGCCCAAGATACATGGGGCTTGATGACTGACAGTGAAAGTGGACGGCAATACTCTCCTAGATATAGGATATGCTAGAATATATAGAGAACAGAAAAAAAACGTTTTTAACCGGTTTGTGGATTTCATAATGTTCTGTTTCTGTTCCGGAACAGTTGAAGAAATCTTTTTTCCGTTTCCGCTCCTTGTAAAATTCCGCTCATTTTCGGTTTTCGTTTTCGTTCCTTGAACCGGTTCAGAGCCCTGGTAACCACAAAACTGACTTGGGGTTTTGGAGGACAACACCTACGAGAAGGCAGAATTCAAGATGGCCACATTTTTGTTTGCCCCAAATGGGCGTCCGTGTTAGCTGAGTGGCTATGGACACCGCACCTAACGCGACCCCCCATTCATGTTAGTGGCGCTGTGTCTACCGCAGCGTCCGCAGTGTCGTGAGTTCGACTACGCTTGTCGACTTGTCTGCAATGTCTACCCCATAATTCTCCAAACCGGTTCAGGACCGATATTTTGGTGGTGGAACGGTTCCGAGAACGAAAACATTAAATATAGACCTGCCTGAACCGTTCGGAACGGACCGTTTTAAAAATAATTTTGTTTTCAAGCCCGGCTGACTCTACAATAAGATGTGAATGTTGTGTTCCAGAGCCGCGGTGGTGGAGCCAGCCTGAGGCGTCTGTTACGAGCGGCGCTCTGTCCTCGCCAGAGGACGCCCTTCCTACTCGGCGTGTATCTGCTGGGAATGCACATCCTGCTGCTGCTCTGTCTGGGGGGGTACCTCTGAGGACCAGAACCAACGCATCGTCCACGCATCGCGGGTCACTAGACAGTACATTGGGACGTCGTCCGTATACGGGCTGACCAATTGAATCATTCAAATTGAGATGGTGTTTGGTATGGGTGGCGCGAGACATGGGTGGAGTTTGGTATGGGTGGCGCGAGACATGGGTGGAGTTTGGTATGGATGACGCAAGACATGGGTGGAGTTTGGTATGGGTGACGCGAGACGTGGGTGGAGTTTGGAATGGGTGACGCGAGACGTGGGTGGAGTTTGGAAAGGGTGACGCGAGACGTGGGTGGAGTTTGGTGTGGGTGGTGTGAGACATGGGTAGAGTCGAGACGTGGGTGGAGTTTGGTATGGGTGACGCAAGACATGGGTGGAGTTTGGTATGGGTGACGCGAGACATGGGTGGAGTTTGGTATGGGTGGCGCGAGACATGGGTGGAATTTGGTATGGGTGACGCGAGACATGGGTGGAGTTTGGTATGGGTGACGCCAGACGTGGGTGGAGTTTGGTATGGGTGGTGCAAGACGTGGGGGGAGTTCAGCCGCCAACTACGTGCTGCCATTGTTGAAAGTACCCATAAATCCGAGACAAGGAGAGATAGAGAGAGCTATACACCCCACACGCGACTTCTTCCGCTGGTACTGTCCGCTAGGGGCACCAACTACAGAGTCAGAATGAATGGGATCCTAAGGGAGCTGAAATAAAAAATATTAACGCCAAATCTGACTCGTTTGTGAAATTATGACCTCCCTCACACAATGAACCGTTAATTATCCCAACAATATAAATTAAAGCATCAATTAGAAACAATCTTTAAATAGGTTAAAACAGGCTGCTAAGATTGGAATATTTGTATTGGAAACTACGATAGGGCGCGATTTCTGGAGACAAGCCTTCCCCCCCCCATAGTAACCGGGAAGTAGGCATGGACATCAAAAGGAATGCGGTGTCCATTTTATATCCAGTCTATGGTATATACGTGAAGAGGCAACATCTGCCTGTATTATAGGGTCAGACTTATAGGGTCGCTATATATCCAGCCGTACCATTCAACTATATGACTAACAAAACCAAACGAATGATCGTTCTAATGGCGTGCGATGCGTGGGCGATTCGTTGGTTCAGCAGGCTATCTTTGGTCTGGTGATGTTCGTAGGCAGGGCTCTGTAACGCCTGACGGAGGGAGTGTGAAGAGAGTCCAACTGTAATTTATTGAGTTATGGTTACACAGTTGAAACTGTTATATCGTCATGTGAACTGAGTTACTCTCTCTTCCACTTAGCTTTTAACCATTTCATTACCAACTATTTGGGGTCCGCGTTGGCCGAGTGGTTATGGACACCGCACCTAACGCGACCCCATTCATGTTAGTGGCGCTGTGTCTACCGCAGTGTCGCGAGTTCGACTCCGCTTGTCGACTTGTCTGCAATGTCTACCCCCGATCTCTTCAACCCAGTTTCCGGCTAATCCTATCCAATAAAGATGGAAAAACGGCGCCGACGCCGGAAAAAAATAACTTAAAAAAACAAACAAAAAAAAAACATTTTCACTGTGCGAAATGCACCAAGGGGCCACCTTAATCTGTACAAAGATAATAACTTATAAATGTAGAGAAGGGGGATCTCTTTCTTTATGGAATAAAATATTTTCCAATCGTTATTCCAAATTGTAATATCTTTGGCAATGCATTTTGTAGGACTTGACGACAAAAGTATTGAAGAAAGTTGACCCGATAATTAAAGGAAGTATTCGCGCTCAAATCCTGAGTGAAATACAGGCTTGTATAACAAGTGTCTGGTTCTGGGGTGAACTTCCATAACTCATACATTCTCTGTGAAGCGGTCAAACATGGTTGGGTGCTGCCACCTTTGGGGCAGTTTGTAAACTGTAATCTATGGCTGTGTCCGAAATCGTCCCCTATCCCCTACCCCCCATATAGTGCACTCACTTATAGTGCACTCAACAGCATCTCGGACACTAGAGCTTGCGCCATCAATATTATTATAAAATATAATTATAAAAAATATAATTATGAAATTCAACAATCATCAGAAAAAGTAAAAAATACTTACATTTATAACTATTTGCCGCAGTCAGTCGCTATTTACTCCCGCGTGCCTACTAAATGGCGTGCACCCCATATAGTGCACTATAGGGGATATGGAGCGATTTCGGACACAGCCTGTGTGTTACCGGTTGCTGACGTTTTTTTATATATATCTTTTTTTGTCATCAGTTACTGATTTACGCTTACTGGTTTCTAGTCAGCTACTATCCTTTTGGCTTGGTAAGGTCATTTAATTACATTTCATTTAGAATTTGCCAGAATTTCTCACGGTGTGTGCTGTGGCCTGGCCCACTAACAGCCTCGGCAAACCCAACGGCGTGTGGACTAGTCGATAGCTTCATAACCACAGCTCCGAACCTGTTCAAGGAACGAAAACCGAAAACGAACAGAATTTTACAGAATTGTATGAGGAGCGGAAACAGAAAAATATTTCTTCAACTGTTCCGGAACAGAAACGGAACTTATGAAATCCACAAAACCGTTTTTTTTTGTTCTCTATATATTATAACATTTCCTATGTCTGGGAGACTATTTCCGGTTGTGCATCCATTCAACTTTCATTGTCAGTCATCAAGCCCCATGCATCTGGGGCTCCATCTAGTGGACAGACTAGGAAGTGAATGTAATGGCATTAATACAATTGCACTGAAGTTTGAAAGTCCACCAAATATATTTTGTATAAACTATATCTAAACTTAACATCGCACAATATGAGGAACTTTAAGAACGAACAAAACTTTTGCGTTCCAAACCGGTTTAGGACCGATATTTTGGTGGTGGAACAGTTCCGAGAACGAAAACGTTAAATATAGACCTGCGTGAACTGCTCGGAACGGAACGTTTTATAAATAATTCCGTTTTCAAGTCCTGGTCACAACTCCTATTTTTCATCTGCAATTTCATGAAATCAAATTGATTTGTGGGAGTCGCCGTCTCCAGAGAAGGGCGTCGGCTCTGATCTGACGTGGTACGCGTGTCAGGACTTGAAAACAAAATTATGTTTAAAAAGTTCAGTTCCGAACGGTTCAGGCAGGCCTAAGTTTAAGGTTTTCGTTCTCTAAACCCTTCTGCCACCAAAATATCGGTCCTAAACCGTTTCGGAACACAAACATTTCATTCGTTCTTAAAGTTCCTTATATTGTGCAATGTTAAGATTAGATATAGGTATATGTTAATATTAGATATAGTTTATACAGAATATATTTGGTGGACTTTCAAATTTCAGTGCAACTGTATTAACACCATTACATTCACTTCCTCGTCTGTCCACTAGATGGAGCCCCAGCATGGGGCTTGATGACTGACAGTGAAAGTTGGATGGATGCAAAAATATAGAGAGAACAGAAAAAAAAAATTGTATCCGGTTTTGTGGATTTCATAATGTTCAGTTTCTGTTCCGGAACAGTTGAAGAAATGTTTTTTTCGTTTCCGTTTCCGTGGCGTGCAAAATGGGCTCTTTTGTGTGTAGGCTGCATTTTTGGCGTTTTAGCCAACACATCCAATATACTTGATGCTAGCTTCTCTCCCTACTCTGTGACCTTGTCAGTCAGGTGACTTCTATGAACCGAACCGGTTCGGAACACATCATTTTTGTTCGTTCTTAAAGTTGCAATGTTAACTATAGATATAGTTTATATAAAATATATTTGGTGAACTTTCAAACTTCAGTGCATCTGTGTTAACGCCCTTGCATTCGCTTCCTCATCCGTCCACAAGATGGAGCCCCAGATGCATGGGGCTTGATGATTGACAGTGAAAGTTGGATGAATGCACAACCGGAAATAGTCTCCCAGACAAAGGATATGTTATAATTTTTAGAGAACAAAAAAAGAAAGGTTTTTAACCGGTTTTGTGGATTTCATAATGTTCTGTTTCTGGTCCGGAACAAATCTTTTTCCCTTTCTGCTCCTTCAGTTTTTCTATTTTCGTTCCTTGAACTGGTTCGCAGCCCTAGAATATAATACATTAAATAAAAGATTTGAAAAAAAAGGGAAATCATGAAATGCTTGACAAGGGGACATTTTGCCACACATCGTCCAAATCGCAGCCTCCAAAAAAAGTCTGTTCACCTTATACTTTAGTCTGCACTTTTACTCGTACTTTACATCATTCTGACAGTGGGTTTGTGTTTCAATGATGCACTTTTTGTAATGAAGCTGCAGGCACCACCGGGCTGTCCTGTAGAAAACCTCTAGAGATGTTTATCCAAGAAATTCCAATAGACTTGTGTTTCCTTGTTAAGTGGTGCAATGTTGTGAAAGGGACCCAGATGTTGTACATTGTTTTTCCAATGTCATGTTCAAGTGTCTGTCTGAAGGCGGAGTCCTTTATTTGTTCATCAGTTTTTTTTCATAGATGCAGTACTACCATTCACCATTTGGTGGAGCATGCACTCAGGAATATTGTTCCAGTACACTGAGTTTTCGGGGCACTGTGTGGCATAGACTGCCACACAGTGCCCCGAAAACAGTGTACTGGAACCGTCTCAAATCAAACACCTTCGTTTTGCACTTCTCTACCTCTCTCCCCCTCCCACTCTCTCTCTCCCCCTCCCACTCTGTCTCCCTCCCTCTTCGTCTCTCTCCCTCTCTCTCTCTCTCTCTCTCTCTCCCCATCCCACTCTCCGTTTCTCTCTCTCTCTCCCCATCCCACTCTACGTCTCCCTCCCTCACCATCTATTCTCCCTCTCTCTCTCTCCCCCTCTCTCTCTCTCTCTCCTGGAAACAACGCTGTGGCGTTTCGGTTGTTGCGCTACCAGCTTTTCATGTCCCCAGTAGGACAGACTACAAATGTCATATCCACTGCCATGTTGTAGATTATATATATATATATATATATATATATATAATTACTCCCCATATAGTGCACTCACTTATAGTGCACTCAACAGCAATTGAGTGCACTATTATTATAAATAATAATTATAAAAAATATAATTATAAAATTCAGCAATCATCACAAAAAGTCAAAAGTACTTATATTCATAACGATTTGCCGCAGTCAGTCTATATTTTTAATATCTCTCGCAATGCATTATGGGTTAAATTGCTAATTGCGCAGTCTATTCTAGGGTACATCGATGCTCACTACTTTTTTGCGGCGCATTGTGGGATACTTTCAGTGCACTATATAGAGTACATAGAGAATTCGGACATCCCTCCAAAATGGTGGGCGCCCCATATAGTGCACTAGATAGGGGATAGGGAGCCGTTTAGTGCATTTAGTCCATCGGTCGCACAACTTTCCAACTGTCCTTGAATTTACCCAGCAGCTCTGGACAGCGACCTACACTAAAAATGGTGCTTTGTTAGCATAGTCTGTGGGGCTCGGCTACACCCCAAGGTACTGCTGCGCACCAGGGTGAGTGCATAGGTATGTGTGTAACTGCAACACAAAATACAGGATTCCGCCTTCAACACTGTGTTGGAGAATGAACGGGGAGATTTTTTTTTTTTTTTGTCAGTTGAATGTGATTTAATTTATTGCAGGCGTGTTGTTTTTCTAAACTGAAATACTTACTTCAAAGTGACTCGTTAGGATCCACTGGGGTTTGGCTGGTTTGTCACTTTCAGCCTCGCTGATCTGTCCCACCTCAGACCATTCCAGTTCTCATGTTGTGTTCACTGTTTTCACCATCAATGCTTTCACTTTTTCATATGAACGTGGGACAGCTGTTTCACTACTTTGCACACTGGTGCTGTGTCTCGAATAGTGCACTTGGGCAGGGCTACGAACCGTTTCAAGGAACGAAAACGGAAAACCATAACGGAATTTTATGAGCAGCGGAAACAAACGATAAAATATTTCTTCAACTGTTCCGGAACAGAAACGGAACATTAAAAGAAAACCCGTTAATACTTTGACACTGAATGAGTTAATAACTTGCATATACAGTCTGCTGCCTCCTCGCCTGGCCATTTTCGCTTGTTCCATAACTCTCAATGTCCCTTCAATCAATAAAGAAAAAAAAAAAACATGGTGGCTGTTTAGTACACCAAGTGTCCATCGGTCGCGTGGTGAGCAGGGCTTGAAACCGAAATAATTTTTAAAATGTTCCGTTCCGAACGGTTCGGTTCAGACAGACCTATGTTTAACGTTTTCCTTCTCGGAACCTTTCCACCACCAAATGATCCGTCCTGAACCAGTTTGGAACGCAAAAATTCTGTTCGTTCTTAAAGTTCCTTATATTTTGCAATGTTACGTTTTAGATATAGTTTGTAAAGAATATATTTGGTGGACTTCAGTGCAACTGTATTAACGTGAAAACCCTGTTTAAAACACCATTACATTCACTTCCTCGTCTGTCCACAAGATGGAGCCCCAGATACATGAGGCTTGATGACTGACAGTGAAAGTTGACGGAAATAGTCTCCCAGACATAGGATATGTTAAAATATATAGAGAACAATAAATAAACATTTTTAACTGTTTTTGTAGATTGCATAATGTTCTGTTTCTGTTCCGGACGAGTTGAATGA
>OMKY01122968.1:0-19335 GCA_900302395.1 Bregmaceros cantori | reverse complement strand
GCCGGATTTGGAACTCCGAAATCATCCACAATAACTGACATAGGAAGGTTCATGCATAGGGACAAACAGGTGGTTGATTTTGTCTGGCCTCACTGTTGGTGGTTCATGTTGGTGATGGTGTCTGGTCTTTGGTGATGGTATCTGGTCTCAAGCTGGAAGTTGGGGGGTGGGTCTGAGCCCCCAGGCAGTGGTCTACGGGATCGTCGGGGAGTCTACTGGAGATTGGTCGAGTCTCGGCCCCCCTCCAACGTTCAGAGGTCTTGGTTTAAACAGTCGTCGGCCCGTGCAAATACCCCGGGGTATTAACAGTCTCAGCGGACGCGGGGATTGGGGCAAGGTTGCCTGTGCGTTTAGCAAGGCACGTCACTTGAGAGACACAGTGTCTGCATGCAGCAAGACTAATCTTTCTATCCCCTTTGAGACTCTTTAGCGATGCTGGTCTCTCGATCCCTCTCAGGCTTTGGTTGGGATGCTTGTCGCATTTGCTGGACACCCCGGGGGAAATCTTAAATAAAAAACACACACACACAAACACACACACACTCATCTCTTGCGCTGCTTCGTGGCTTGCTATTGTTGACAACTGCATGGGGGCGGACTGCATGAAGTGTGTGTTATCGCGTTATGTATGTTCACGCGCGAATACCAATGCGCCGCACGCAGGACTGTTTGTTGTCAATGGAAACAGCAATCTTCCAACCAGACCGTATACGGACCGACCGTGTACGGACCATATACGGACCTCTTTGTAGTGGACACCTAGCGTCACAGTGCATGCAACTGTCATGAGAATGTTTCCCTTCACTGACATGTAGGTTCCAGATCTCTCGTCCTTCTTCACACTTGTCAATAAATGCCAACACTACAACCTCGCTCTATCAATAGTCAGTTTTTGGAATTGGTTTTTAAATTTAGGTTTGTTTGAATTATGTACTTTTTTTTAAAGCTAAAAGCAATTATTTTGCTGTAAACTCTGAGGAAAATGAGTGTTATGAAAAAAAAGGTGATCAAAACCTTTTTTTTTTTATTTGAATCTGCTTTGGAAAACATAATGTGTTAGATTATTAGTTGCTAGGGAAAAAAGCCTAAAATAAGAGTAATTTACTTACTTAGTTAAAAATAAATAAAATAAAATAAAATTAGTTGCTGTAATTTAGTTACTGCTCATAGGTTTAATTGTAGGATCAGTAGTCTAGACGGCAATTTGGCAACTTTTCATTACAGGCTGGCCAACCCAGCTCTTGCCTGTGCCCCATTTGACATCTATTCAGTTATTACAACAACCAGAGACTGCAAGCTACTATTCAGACGCAGCATTTTTGGCAACTGCCCTCAGTGGAACAGTCTCCCTAATCAAGTAATAGAGACAATCAACTATCTCAGCTACAAATTCAACCTCAAAAATGGCTCAAAGAAAACCAAACTTGTCATCATCAACTAATTCTGCTACAGTTACCTCCTCTTCTCCCATGTATCCATGCTTATCTTGTTTTTGAGTATCATTGTTGTATGTTTTGTATGGATTTTTTTTTTTATGCTCACCGTTTAACTTAGCCAGGGAATACAGATATAAACTCCCCATTCACATGGAATTGTAATATGTTTTTAATATGCAACATGTAGTGGGACCTTTTTAATCCTTTTAATTCTTTTTTTAATTCTCTTTAATCCTAGTCATAATATATTTTATTATATTTGTTGGTCTTTCATTGTACCCACCCCTCTATTTTATGTGATTTTTAACCTTGCAATTATGAGCAATGGGATCCTTTTGAATTTCCTTTCGGGATCAATTGAGAATCTATTTTTTTCTATCTATCTATCTATCTATCTATCTATCTATCTATCTATCTATCTATCTATCTAGCTATCTATCTATCTATCTATCTAATGGCATGTTGATCACTGTGCTTTGTCCTTGTCAAAATAAATGTCATAAATACATTAAATAAATACAATTGTTCCTCTGGCCCGGAACAATATATATTTCTTTGAATTAATGTATTGTGTCTGCTCTGCTATGCCCAGGCTGTGTTGAATTTATACATTTTTTCTGCTCCACGGGCCCAGCAGATACTGAATGTATTTATAGCGTCTGTGGTCCGCTGTGACCAGCGTGCATTGAATTCATGTAATGTGTTTGGTCCGTGGTGGCCAGCATTCATTGCATTTTATTCATTATGTTCGTGGTTCATAGTTTCCGCTGATCGGAATGCACTGAAAGCTACTGAGACCTCCAGAACTTTCCTCCCCCGCACACTCGTATGTCAGTGACCAGAGATCCAAAGCAGTGATCCAAAAATATTTTCATGTAAACATACTCAAAAATATTTTTACAAGTGTAAAGTTCTATCTATCTCAGCTCTTCTCTCTGTCTTCTGACCAGTGCGAGCTGTTTGATGGTCTGATAGTGGATAGTTACCTGCTCCGTGGAGTGACGTCACCCATGGCTGTGTTCTCCCGCAGCTGCGCCCGAGGCGCATTCAGTGGCATTTCCGTTCGGGATGTTTCGGAATTCAAATTGCGTCCTTTTTTTCAACCTGCAAATGGCACTTTTTTTTTTTTTACTTTTAAGTTAGACTAGGTTTAGGAGTTAGGTTTAGGGGTTAGGTTTAGGGGTTCGGTTTTGTACAAAGTCATTGAAGAAAATACATTACATTTGCTAGGATCCGCAATTACATTGCTAGGATTTTCACTTCTGAAAATCGATGATTGCGTTCCCGTTCCTTGAACCGGTTTGAGACTGAGATATTGCTCACAAAGCAATACCAAGCTACAAAGCATACTGGAAGGCATACTGGAATTTCCATATATTTCCCCAGGTGTATAGAATGCACATTCAGCTTACGAGAAGTGTTGCAAGAGCGTAGTGTCCATTACCTTTTGTAAAGCTGTTGGTGATTTATGAGAGGACATCAGAAGTGTTTCGTTGCAAGACTGGAGCAGCACTACAGCCACAGGAAATATAAAGGTCACTCTAAGGCCCTAGAACTGAGTACACACCCCTACCAAATCTTCTAACATCTGCCTAGCCTGGCAAGATGGAACCAACGAATCGTCCATGCATACGTACACGGTCGGGTGGGTCTGGACCAACCAGGCAGACAAATCAGATTGTCGCTGAAATTCAGGCGGTACACTCAGAGACATCAAATCGAGACATGGGCCCCCATGCCACTTGTCACACTGTAATTTGATCATTTTACTATTATTTATTATCTATACTTTTTTCGAGCCTGCTTAATCCAGACCAAATGATCGTTCTAGTCGTGTGTGATGTGTGGACGATTAATTTATTCTGTCTTGCCAGGCTACCATCCGCCAGCGTACTTAGTATTTGCTATTATTCAAATAATTTTAACATCATATTTCACTATTTATGCTTGTAGCAGAATGTGTAGTAGTGCAGAGTCTTGACCATTTCGTAGATGTTATTGTGCCATCGTTTGGGTTGTCTGCCTCCGCGTCTACCTTACCTTATACCTCATACCTTCTACTAATCCCTCGAGGCAGAGTTTTGTTAGGCCGATTTTGAAGTGCCTTACATGACCGTAGAGTTTCAGCGATCCGCTTTTGATTATTGACACTAGTCTTATATACGACCTTGAAGGCGCAGATCACATAGAATGCTCAAATCCAAGAGTGTACATATATCCGATAATGTCAATAATGTAAAGCAGATCTCTGTCCTTGGTTTTATTGCCAAAAAACTAGATTGGGTCCCATATGTCGCCTGTGGGACCATATAAATGGCCACCGTCGGCACTGCACCTACATTTACTCAAGATGTAAGAAATCTGCATTTTTATTGATACCCACCCCTGTTCTGGATGCTATAACTAAAGAATGGAAATAGGTAGAAACAAGCATTTTTTTTCTGATGATAAACGAGAGTCTGAAGTTTCCTTTGCCATGTCTTTTGTTGACAAGAACACAGAACTTAGGGCGATTTTTCTTAACCGGTATTGGAAAAAAAAACGGAATTTGAAAATGGCTGGCACTGGATCCATTAATGACTATTAATAATTACTTCAACTTGGCATCTTTTTCAGCTAAATTACCTGTTCCATGCAAGTAACCATATTCCTGCTCCAGTTAACAACATGAGCCTTTGCATAACACTCGTGGCGTTAATGTTTCATCTCCAACACCCCCCCATACCTCCCCCTCCCTCACTTCCGACGCACTGCAGAAGGTATAGACTTACAATCAATCTACAGCTATCCATCCATCCACCATGGGGAGGATCACACACCCATACATCATGTTTCCTTCCCACGCATGTGGTTTGGGAAGAAACGCTGCTTTCTGTTTCAACACCCTTTTAATGGAATTTAGCAAGCAGGTTGTGAATGCATTACTGCTCACCAACAGCGAGCGGGGTTATCACAGAGAACAGAGACTACTATACATTTTAATGAACGTCTTCAATTAAAGTTTGACACACCCACTGCATGCACCCCTAATGCTCATGTACACACACACATACACGTATCCAACCACACAGACACACACACACGGTTAATCTATTATAAACTGTTTCAGTAACAGCAAGAAGCGGAATATTGTAATGTTTGTTAACAACTGGGAAACATTTGGCATGAACTGTTGCCATTGGCACAGCATGTGGGTGATTTTGAATGGACTCCAAATGTCTCGAAACATCTATCTCATGGCTTTCCTAAAAGTTAATGGCAATAGTTGCCATGACTGTTTCTGGGTCCAGAGGGGAAGCCAAACACACCATGTAAAATCCCCGGTGAATAAATATGTCAAGCACAGAATTTGTTTTAATGCCCTCAGGGCAGCGCTATTTTGCCCCCCCCCTGAGGAAGGCCAACCGCTTCTCCAACTCCTTTATGCCCTCAGTTATCATGCAGCTAAACAGCCAATCTGAAACAGCCAGAGTGAATGCATTGCGTATGTCTGCACATTGTATTTTCCTTTGTTTCCGTCGTGTTTCCTAGTCTTTTATTTATTACTTTGCACTGAAAGCTTCAAACTGAATTGCCCTCATGAGATAAATAAAGTCTACTCTACTCTGCAAGAAGAATACTTGATAAAACTAGAGGCACTCAGAGATTGCAAACCTCCGCCGTAGTGGTACAAAAATAGTACTTTTAGTGCTAGCAGTATGTGTGGCAAGCCATTATCAATGCAAGTGCTCATAGAGTGGTAGCCTGGTGAGCCAGAAAAAACGCATCGTTCATGCATCGCACATCACTAGACATTTGTAATAGCTAGGAAACTGACGCTGTTTAACCTAACCAATCACTCTGATTTTTACACGGAAATGTGTCATTGACCACCCCGTGCACTAACCAGGTAAGGAACTTTCCATCCATCCATCTATCTGTAGGTGTTGGTGATTAAGTACGATTATGTTGCTTGGTGCAGGCACAGGAGTCGCGGCCACGCGGCGTGACATCACTACGGAGAACGGGGAACGTTCACCCGTTAATAATAATGTATGACTATTATGTTACTTAGGCGACAGAAATGCACCCAAAATTTAATCACTTCTTTCTTTCGTCATTTCCAACAACTCTGCAAAATTTCATCCAGATCTGTGCTCAACTTTTTCAGTTATCCAGGGGACAAACCAACGCGACTGAAAACATAACCTGCTCCGCGGCTCCGCCCTGGCGCAGGTGATAAAATCACCTATTGGGCCTTTAACAGAATAATCAGAAGCATTGTCTGTGGTAAGGCAGAAAGGAAGGAAGCCATTGCATCACTGTCTTTGAAGCCATTGTCTGGCAGTCGCTGCAGCAGAGTTGCTTTCCTCTCCTAAATGGAACCAAAGATACTGGCCCATCATCGTGCTGATAAGAGACACACACCCAGCTTGATGGGGCTGTAAATCCACCTTCAATACAAGCTGGTTGTTAGATTTTGCAGCATACAAAGCAGGGATAAAAAATGAATAATAAGATATGTATCAGCCCGAAGAGGAATGGTGGACGTCAGGCTGTGGTGTATCAGCCATATGCTCTATGGTGACTGCAATGACGCATGCCTGAGGAGAGTGCTGCTGCATGGGTCACTGCTGTGAGGACGGATGGCTTGCTCATTCGGCTGTTCCAGTAACAGTATATAGTATACTAAGATAAGTAATAAATGTGTGTGTATGTGTATGTAGCGAGAGAGAGAGATAGAGAGAGGGAGAAGGAGAGTACAGTTCTTCACAGAGTCTAATGATGTATTTGAGGCCAACCACAATGACTACAATGCTATCTAGTCTGCTACAATGTCTATTTAATTGTTCATAGTGAATAGTTGATGGTGAGTGAATTACTTTATTTAAAGGATGTAATACCACAAAGTTACATAGACAAGATGGCTACATCTGATTTAGCAGCTAATGCTCTTTTCCAGTCCTTGATGGGAGGTGGGGGTGATGGCAATATTTGAAAAATAATTGTTTGTCTTTACGGCAGTCGGATAGCCTGAAACAACTGACGTTAAAAATAACAACCAAGGTTGTTATTGGCAGATTTAAATATAAACCCATATAAAATTATTATTATTATTTTTTAAGAAATATACAGATACACTCCAGAAAAAGAGATGGCTGACAAAATGGGAGGATGGCAGACAAAAAGTGCTAGAAAAGTTATCGACACTTCAGCTAATCTTTAGGTCAGTCAGAAGCTTGTTCCATTTTTTGTGGCCCCCAAAAGCCTCCTTAACAACACACTGGAACCTCAAGTGCCCCAAAAACACACACACAAACACACAAGCGTGCACATGCACAAGCCCACATACACATAGGTTGGGTGGCATTTTGCCAAGGACGTAAACGGTATCTGGTTGACAGGAGAGTTTGCTTGGAGACCGAGTGGGCCCAGAGCTCTGACAGAGCACTCCGACATGCCTGCCATTCCCTCTGCCTTCCCCTGCCACCTGTGCTGGGGAACTAGGATGGAGTGTCATTGGTCTTATCCTCTGGTCGAGTCAAGCGGCCCCACACAACAAAGTTTTGTATTTTTGGGGTGTGGGATTTGGGATACTCAAGTAACACCAGCAGAATCACAAAATTACCAAAGCCAAACTGAGAACCTATGCACAACTCAAACATAGCTTTCAAGATTAATTGTAACTCTCCATATTGCGTATACATGCCAGCAGTACACTCACATGTAATTTCAGTTGGACATGAAACAACTCTCAAGTTCGACAGGCAATGAGCAGCACAAGAAGAAGGAGAAGACACATAAGTTCTGAAGTGACAAAGCCATAGAGTCAGAACATGTACAATGTCACCTCAAGCAGGGCTACCTCTTGCATTTAATGGCATCACTGAGCGCGGGAAGTAACTGTTTGTCATTCTAGAGGTCTTAGCGCACAGGGCTTGGTAGTGCCTTCGCGAGGAAAGGAGGGAGAAAAGGTGGTGCCCTGGCTAGGGGGGGTCAGCTGCAATGATTTTGGTCCTGTTCCTCACCCAGTCTTGGAAAAGGTCCTGAATGGACAGAAACGGGGTGCCGATGATTTTCTCTGCCGTTCTGACCTCCCTCTGCACTCGTAGTCTGTCAAACGTTGTGGCAGACCTGAACCAGACTGTTATGAAGGAGCACAGGGCAGACTGGATGATGGCCGTCTAGAAGGTTATCCAGAACCCCCTCGTAGGCTAATTCTCTTAAGCTGCTTTGGTGCTGAACCATATGTTACCTGCCATGTAAGAAGTATGAATTATGAACAGATTCTTCATTTGGGAGTGCAGTGCCTTGCCTGAGGACAACTTGACCTGCAGACATACAGGGCTGTGATTTGAACCACCGAACCATTCGGTCTATGCCCTGGTCATCAGTCTGGAGTTTTTTTCATTACTGCGACGCACCCAGGCATACAGCTTTTAAGATGCAACTGAGAAAGTACTGTGAAGTGAAAACGTTTAGTATGTTCAGTTCATATGGTTTAACCATATGAACCATATTTTATTTTCATTGCTGCTTTATCATACTAGTGCAGAGTCTGTAGAAAACATGTGAGATTGTTTGATGTATACCACTGCATTGTGGAAGTGGGTGAAATTATTTGAAAGGAGCAGGGAGCAAGAATATATTCCAGGGTGATAAAAGGCAACATGCTGTGAGTAAATATCATTTTAACTAATAGGGTGGATTGCCCTAATGTGGGCCCGTTTTTGCAGCTGCCTAATGCGGGACAGTCAGTTGCCTAAGGTGGGATGGTGAAATGTGGCGTTGAACCTTTGAACTTAATGTTAGACACATTACCATAGTTTGCTTTTACCATAGTTTCACTAGACATTCATTAGTTTAGGGAGGGGCCAGAACCACTGGAGCTTAGGTGTCCCACATTAGGTAGTGGCCCACATTAGGGCAATCCACCCTTTATTTAGTATTTCATGTCCTGGCATGAAACTTTGCACTGCATTCCGCCAGACTACTGCAAAGTCACCCTCCATCTCTATTTGAGAGCATTCGCTGGAGAGCTCTCATCACTGCTCATTAGAAACACGCAACAACAACAACACAAAATAGACGGCCGTGCACACACCTGAGGTCACACGCATGCTGCAACAGACATACCCTTGATCTCACTAGGGCATTAACATTGAACATCAAACGACTTTGAGGATCAGATGTCTATTCCGGTCCAAGTGGATAACAACACTATTCCAATGATCAAATGCATCATCAAAGGATTGACCCCCCGCGACCAACTGGGTATCACATGACTCGGCACAATGCTTAACCGTAACACATTAAGAAGACGAAGAGGTGGCTGTGCCGGTCGAACGTGCGGGGGATCACGACAGTGCGGAGCCCGTGTCTCGCTGCGTATTGACAACAGCGTGATGGACTGGTGGTCTATCAAAGGCCACGGAGGACGTCCGGATATCTCGGGGAATATTCAAACCTGCGTCCTGATTTTATCTTTGTCACACAGACTGCCCTGAACAAACTCACCCTTCCATACTCTGCTCTGGATTGACTAACCTACTCGTAACTACCTTTTTCAAATTTGACACATCCGAGTGCCAGTTTTTTTCAACTTGTGAGTGTTTTTTTCAAGAGCAATAGAAAATTAAGTTTTGTGTCCTTGTTAACAAAACACATGGCAAAGGAAACATCAGATTATCCTTTATCATCAGAAAAAAATACTTGTGGACAAAGTCCCGATGGTGGCCACTAGGTGGCAATATATGGCGCCACTATACGATCTCTTTATATGGCCCAACGTACGGCATATGGCGCCCTCTGGTGGTCAGATAGAGGTACTGCACCCGATCTATTTTTTTGGCGGGGGGCAATAAAACCCACATTTTATTGCCGATGTGACAATGTGTCTTTCGCACTCAGTGGTACTATTCACAAAATGTGGAAGCGCACCTTTGACACTGAAAGAGTTAACTACTGCCGTTTAACAACTATTATGCCCTTTGTGTTTCCTCCCCCCCAAACACACACACACACACTCCTTCAACACAGTCTACCCCATCCCCCACCACTGACCAATTAAATATCCTCTTTTTGCTTCTGCTCTCAACAATATTGCCGTACTAATGTTTTTAATAACTTGTTGACATTATTGCACCTTGCATTTCTTGTGTTTTTTTATGCTCCTTTAAATATCTCATTTACCGAAACAATCCTGTGAACTTGCATCATTGACAATGACAATACACTTAATTCTGAATCTGATTTAGGTAGCATTAGTGAGTATTTTTAGTGAGTATTTTTTCAAGGCACATTCCCTTTAATCTAGTCCATCATAACACTACCAATATTGCGTTGCATGTCCATGACAACACTGTTGGGTGTGTTCTGTGACTATTCTACGAGGCTGGTGTTGAAGCCCAGCTCGTTGTGTGGGTGGTGTTCCGTCCCCGCGGCAGTGTGAATGCTACCCTACGATCGATGGCTGCAGCTATTGTTGTTAATAAGCTTCACCGCGCTGCTTGCCGGCTGGGGTTGCATTGCCTGGAGTTCACACCTCGCTTATACATTGACAGATTACACGGGAAAGGCGGAAAGCGCACACATTATATTTTTAAATGTGCAATAAATGAGGAATATTCCACCGAGGGCTTGTTTTATTTTAGGGCATTTCTCCAGCTCTGAAGTGCACTAGTTTCTCATTCTTGTATTGCCGTCACGAGAATGAGAAATTAAACTCTTATTTTGTTTAGTGGAATATATTTAAATGCCATTTGCCAAATAGTGAGAGAGAGCTAAGAAAAATAAAGCTATTTGTATGCTACATTAACTATACAGTGGCAGAAAATCTGACCCCAAACAAAAAAATCTAGACTAGTGACATGTGACTAGAGTAGACATGTGTTTATTGTTCTACCGACCTTAAAACTGTTCATTGACTGTTCAAGTTTATTTGATGTGTGCTTTCGCAACGAACAAAGGACAGATAGCTGTTGATTTGCCTATTTATTGTCTATCTCTTCACCAACAACCTCTCTAAAATAAGTAGGGTGAATTGTCCTGATGTGGGCCACTGCCTAATGTGGGCCACATTAGGCAGTTAAGCTCCAGTTGTCTGGCTCCTCCCTAAACTGGTGAATGTCAGTGAAACTATGGTAATGTGTCTAACATTAAGTTCAACTGTTCAACACTACATTTCACTGCCCCACACTAGGCTACTGACTGTCCCACATTAGGAAGTTGCAATGTCCCACATTTCGGCAATCAACCCTTCTGTATATGAGTATTGGGCCGTTTGTAACGCATTCTACAACACGAAATGGTACTGTTTACTTTGGGTTATAAGACACACAAAGCTGGCATAACATGTTCACCAACAAGTTTTAGGTGAAAATCTTCCCTCAATGATGTGAAATGATATAGGGGTGTTGCGTGGATCATTGTGTGTTTATCCTCGTTGTTCGGAAGAGCTTCCCAATATGGGGCAAGACAAGATCATTTTTAACAACAAGATGAAATGATGCTCTTGTATGTCATACCACGTAGTCTGTGATGATCTCCAGAGTCCAAAGAAACCAACGGCTTATGAAGTCTCATACCTTGCCTTCGTTACAAAGTCCAAATAATTAACCTAATTAATAACTAAACTAAACATATAAACACAATAAAGAAAAACATTGTCAACATTTTCACTTCCTAATGCTGTCGACTTGTTTGTCAAGATTTAGCCTTTAATAGGCTTTATAAAAGTGAGTTTCTGCTTTTATTGTATTCCCAAAACGTGGATCGGCGGGGTTGTGATGTTTTTGTGTGCTCTGCCGACAGCAGCCCCCTCGTGTTAACCCGATAACTTTTGAACGGATGGATTTGTCCTAGATTTGGAGTGTTAATGCTCTAGTGTATGTTCACAAACTGATTTGATTTTGGAGGTTTTTGGCCACTTGTATGAATACATAAATATTTTTGTTGTTGTTTTCGAAGATACACATACATAGTTTTACAAGTGAATTGGAGCAAAAGAGAGGGAGTGAGAGAGGGAGTGAGTGAGAGAGAGGGAGATGGCGAGAGATGGAGGGGGAGAGAGTGAGAGAGATGGAGGGGGGAGAGGGAGAGATTGAGAGGGAGAGAGGTAGAGAGTGAGAGAGTGGGAGGGAGAGTGAGAGAGAGGGAGGGAGAGAGAGCAAAGCCTTTTTTTCTTTTTCAAAGATACTTATACTTAGTTTTACAAATGAAAGTGAAAGAGAGAGAAAGAGAGAGAGAGAGAGAGAGAGAGAGAGAGAGAGAGAGATAGTAAATGTGTAAATGTAAATGTACTTTATGTGGTCACACATACATACATGTACAGTGAAATTCATCCTCCGCATTTAACCCACCCCTAAGGAGTGGTGGGCAGCCGCGTGTGCAGCGCCCGGGGGCCAACTCCAGATTCTGAGCCAGTGCTTTGGCCAGGGGCACTGACTGAGAGAGAGAAAGAGAGGCAAAGACAGAGAATAGCCTAGCAGCGGGGAGTTCAGTGATGCTTCAGACAGAGTAGAGAGAGAGAGAGAGAGAGAGAGAGGGAGAGTCTTGAGTTAACAGATGGTGGATGCGGGCGTTGGATGAACATTACAGTGAAGGACAGTCTAGTACAGGTCCTCAGACACCACACAGAGCTTCCCCGCACATGGGGCCAGTCAGCTCCACCTGTACCTAATTATACGAGCTAGGGAGGCAAGAGGCGGCCAGCGAGGAAAATAATGACAAGAAAGGAAAAAAACAGAACAGACATACATATCCAGCCCTCGGTCTCTGTTAGGGAACAACGCAGGACTGGACAAATTGAACAAGGACTAGTGTTTCTAGAAAAATCCTTCAGGAAAACCTCGGGAAACAAGCCTCAGGAAGGCTAGGGGGCTAAAAGAGTGTACTTCTGAAATGAAAAAAGACTAAATGTTTAAAGATTGTGCAGTGATCATTTAGAAAACCAGGCGTTTCTCTTTATTTCTCTCTCTCTCTCACTCACAAGTTTGTGAGTGAGAGAGTTCTGAACTATGGGAGAATAATAACACACAGGCTAATGAGCAGCCTAATTACACCAGAGGAGACACTGACGGTAATAAATATGATACAGTGCTGTTGTTTTTCATCGAAATATTCAGTCGTGGACATAAAAAGTCCTGGAAAGAATAAACACAAAGATCTGCCTCCTTCACATTATCCAAACCAAATGTTTAGATATATTTGGTCAAATCATGAGGAACAAAAGTTTCCAGAGAATTCTACTGGATGGAAGACTTGATGGGAAGAGGTGCAGAGGACGGCCAAGATTGTTGAGGCAAACACCATCTGCCAATGGACAGGCCTCACTTATGTGCAGGCAGTAAGAAGGGCTCAGAACAGAAACGACTGGCATGCTGTGGCATCCAACCCCCATCATGGGGGTTGGGAAGTAACGAATTAGAAATACGAGTAACAAATTACAAATACTCAAGTACTGTACTTAAGTCATTTTTTCATGTATCTGTACTTTTAGAAGTACATTTTTCTCTGATTACTTTTTACTTGTACTAAGTAGATTTTTAACAAAAATATCTGTACTTCTACTCCTTACTTTTCCCAAAACAAGCTCCTTACTTTTTTCGTGCACCGATGGTAGGTGGTAGAGATAAATATAGTGTTAAAGAGTCAGTAGGGGGCGGTAATGCACAGATGTTACTTCCAATGTTCACCCGTGGGATTTATGAACCTTAAGTGAACTAAGTTAGGCTATGTTTTTTAACAATTTATTCACAAATTCAAACATAGTAAAACTAGCATTGAAAAAGTGCATTTTAAATACAATTTCATTTTTTTACTTTGTACTTTATACTTTCAAAAATACTATGGAGTAAATTTTAGAGTTTTACTTTTTAATTTCAAAAATACTTTTTGAGTACGTTCCTGAGCCTGTACGTTTAAGTCTACTCAAGTAGATATTTCGATCAGTACTTTGTAGTCGTACTGAAGTTGTTTTTTCAGAAGTGTATTTTACTCTTACTCATGTAAGAAACATGGTACTTTTGCCATCTCTGGGACCGAACGGAAAGAATGATGATGATTCACTGAAACCATGTTTTTATTGATAACACAGTCTAATGTTTTCTTAATTGGAATTCAAATAAGTGTAGCTTGCCAGCACAGTATCCAGCAATTTGTCTCACTAACAAATGTCTCGAGCCGACCATTGTGACCACATACACCAAAGTTACCGGGTTTTGTTACACTGCCCACCACAACACACAATTTAACCAATTCAGTTCAATAGCATCCTCTGCTTGTTTGCACAAAGGAAAATAAAAGTGTACTCACTGCGACACCCTTTGCTGGTATTGGAGTCAGGCGTTGAACACAATTGCCTGAAAGACGTTGTTGTGCCTGATTGCAGCCAGCATTTCACATACATATAATTTCGCACACACAGACACACACACACACACATACACACATATGTGATCTATGTATGTGTGTATGCATGTGTGTGTGTGTTAGCCCGGCAAGCCAAAAGCAACGCATTGTCCATGTATCGCTTGCGATAGGACGATATGGTGGGCCTGTACCAACAAGGCAGACAAATCAGATTGTCGTCTTCATTCGGGCGGTCCAATCAGTGGCCCGTTACGGCGGGCTTTGTTTGAATCAGGACATGGGCCTCCACGCCAGTTGTCACCTGTACTGCGCTGTGATTTGATACCTTCATTTGATTGACACACCTTTTTTCAAGCCTGCTTAAACCAGACGAAATGACCGTTTTAATTGCGTGCGATGGATGGACGATTAATTTGTTCTGGCTTACCAGGCTATGTGTGTGTGTGTGTGTGTGTATTGCATCTCATATGTGTATTACATCTCACATATACATAAACACACACCTGTAGAGGTATGTGTGTAATGAGGAACACAGCCTCTAGCATAAAGCTCTTTATTCTTCAAGCCGCAAAGTAGAAAGAGAAAGAACACTGAACTCCCTGGTGTCTTAGCAGACACCGGTGAGGGGTGTGAAGATGACATCACAATGAGACACAAAGACAGTTACACCAGCGTCAAATATGGGCATGCATGTGCTGGTCATAGAATGTCACAGTGCCTATGTGTGTATACAATTTCCCCAGAAATACGAACTGCTACACACCTCCTGAAATAATTAACATCATATGATACTATATTGATACATAATATCATTACCATGTTACCTTTTACCTAAGCTAAAACATTCAATGTATTGAAACAAGGTGTATAGCTCTGATTCAGCATAGTACAGGTGTGGGCCATTTGGGCCAACTTGGTCTCATTATGGTGCCGGTCGTTTGGACAGTAGCAGGTAGCTGCGGAGCCCCTCTCCTACACTTTTTGTTATTGATTCAGACATGCGTCAGCCCGTGCAGTTACTCTGGTGTACCGAAACAGCCCTGACGGACGCGGGGACAGGACTGGGCATTATCTCAGTTTCCTGATCTCTCGCTCTGGCTCTAGCCGGGAAGCTTGTTGCATTTGCTGGGTACCCCAGGGGAAATCTTAAAATTAATCATATTTGTAGGCAATGATATGAAAAAGGAAGGGAGGTTCTGTCAAAAAATAGAAAACAAAGATAATTCAGATTGTAGCCTCACTATTTCAATCAGGTCTTGAGTGACAGTAATGCGCAGTTGATGAACTGTAATTCTGGCATTTAAGAACACACTGGTTTTGTAGCAGTTCTGCTAAATTCCATCCACTGTCCCCACATGACAACACATCAAAAACAATGGATCCGCTGACACCTCATTCAACCATGCACTTAGAACTACAATAATAACAAATGAACGATTGGAAGGTTCACACACCTGGTTCAAAATAATTATCAATCAATTGATTGCATGAATTACACATACAAGTGCACCTGTGTAGCAGTTTGTATTTCTTGGGGAAATTTCACGTTAATACAGTTGCACTGAAGTTTGAAAGTCCACCAAATATATTTTATATGAACTATATAAAAAATGTAATATTTCACAAAATTAGGAACTTTAAGAATGAACGAAATGTTTGCGCTCCGAACCGGTTCAGGACCGATATTTTGGTGGCGAAACGGTTCAGAGAATGAAAACGTTAAAGATAGGCCTGGCTGAACCATTCGGAACGGAAAATTTGAAAAATAATTTTGTTTTCAAGACCTGCTTTTGACTACATTTTACTTTCTACTGTGACTTTAGTAAATATTTGCACCAGTACTTTGTGTTCGTACTAAAGTTCTTTTTATTTTATGTATTTTACTTCGACACAAGTAAGAAATCTGGATACTTTTGACATTTCTGGTTATTTTGCTCCGCTTTTAAGTGGACTGTTGATTTGCAGGTTCTCTTAGCTGAGTTAGTGCCGTTGTAGCACCGGTAGTACATCAACATGTTGAGATGAATCACACATCCTCCACAGATGTTCTATTTTTTCTGTTGCATCTTTCACCATTTGGCCTCATTGCCATGGCGGTCAGGCGATGGCAGGGAGCCAACTGCAGGCCATAAATATAATATATTATCATAAATATGTATATTATTCCCGACAAGCTCATTCTGTGCTAATTAGGTAATGCTAAACAACCTGTGGTGTCGTGACCTTCCGCAGGCACAGTGAAAAGGCGGTTAATGGCTTGTGGCTGATCAGTTGTTTACACAGACTGTGTGGAAAAAAAACATGCAGAGGTCGACAAGTATTTATTTATGTGAACACTTGGCAATGCCCCCCACATGCATAGAGAAAATATAGATTTCAGTTTGATCATTGCATTTCGTAAGTATGAGTGGGAGGGTCATGGGCTCTGGCAGAGCCACAATTAGTCAAACAATTTGCTTAATGCATTATTCTCTTTTCATTAATTTTAATTGTTTGAATAATTGATTAATCATTAACTTTCTTGGTGGTGCTGGGTAATGTGGTGCGGTACAATGAAAGGCAGCAATTTTTGTCTGCATGACAAAAAAAAAACAATGTATCAGCTTACAAATATTTTTAGTCATAATGTTCTTTAATTTATTTACTAGTACATGGTTTGACAGAATGAACACCATTCATAAATCCAGTGTTTCCTCTTGCTGTATATCCTCGTTGCCAAGCCATGTCTATAATTTTACTGACAAATCCATTGCCTGCGTGCGTTCAGTGCTTAATTTGAGAGGGAGCAATGGGGAGCTAGCTCCCCCACCTCTGACGGCCGCTCCCCCACCTCTGACGGCCGTTGCCCCACCTCTGACTTGAGCTGCCCCAGCTGATCTTGAGCTGGGGGAGCTACTCGTCCCCAGCGTTCCAGGACCTCCGGCTTGACAAATTAAGCGCTGTGTGTGTGTGGATGTGTGTGTGTGTATGCGTGTATGGGTATGTGTGTATGCTTGCTTTTTAATGGGTTGGAAAGGTTGTCGTTCAATTGTTCCTTTCGTGTTGTTTTGTTTTGTTCTGTTGCTGTGAAGCACTTTGGATTGAAATGAATTTGAATGAAAGGTGCTATACAAATAAATAAATATTGATTTGATTTGCTTTATTCTTTTAGGGTACATTGCGTTAATGTGGTCCACTGCCAAATATGGGCACCTAAAGTCGCTTCTCCACTACAAATTAAACTCTGTTTCAATGGCTTTGGCTCGTCCCTAAACTAATGAATGTCATTGAAACTATGGTAAAAACAAACTATGGTAATGTGTCTAACATTAAGCTCAACTGTTTAATAATAAAGAATATAATAAAGAATTAATAAATTATGTGATAGCCATGTCTTCCTAGAGAAAGGCCATCTTTCAATACCAGGTGTTAAACCATCTATTTAGTCAGCGGAGAACGAAGGACGCTACAAAGGTTGAAGGTGCATCCAGAAAGCTCTGAAGGTTTATTCAGAGAACACTTGATATATAGAAAACATGAACTCAGGCTTTCAGCCAATCACAGCACATTGAACATCCAAATAGAACACAGGACTGTTTGAAGGACTGTATCGTAAACCAATAGGATTGCATCATTAATGGGCGATCAAGGAAAGTGAGATAGTTTCCAACCAATCATGGGACTTTAACTTTGGTCGAGCGAGAGAGAAGAGAGTTAGGAATGATGAGCTTTTGAAAGCGAAAGTTAACTTGCTAGATGCAAACAGACCACCATTGTCTATTGTGAAGATGCAGGTGTCTGCTAGAGGAATGTAGGGAGGTTAGCACTATGGCTTACAGTTGATAAGGAGGACCACTCAGTATTGAGGTGTCTCCAAACTGTGGTCGGAGAGCCAGTGGCTATATATAGAAGATGTCTAAATATATTTTTTATGTATACAAATATTTTAATATTTCTGACATAGACCAACCTGTTTTATTTCAATATGGTTATTACTTGTACTGTTACCTAACCTAGAATGTAGTCATGATCTTATTATAAAGACACGTTAACCAAACTCCACTTGATCCTATTCGGTTGTGTCGCCTTTACACCAGCCCTACTGCTACCTCACAGTGGGGCCAAAAGAATGTCACAGCATTTCATACGATGTTAAACTTTATCGACACAGCGCACTGGAGAACTTTGATCAATGTCTTTGGTACTACATGGTACTACTTTCTTGGAACCAAAGCAGGTCATGAAATAGTACCTTTTAAAATAGAACAGTATAGTAGAGTGTAGTAAAGGTAGTACATTATACATTATTAAATTTAAGGTAAATAAAATGTATTATTTGTATGCTTGTTTCTCTGTAACAATATAAATAATTTTAATTTGGGATGAAATTATTCAAAACTATTAAAACTCAATACTATTCAAGTGTATGTATTCATTTTTTCCTCCTACATATTTATAAGTGTCACTCCTTCACTAGATATGAAGTCTTCCAAATTGCATCCTGCATGCATGTAATATCAGGAAAATTAAACTGCATCTAGATGCAGACAAGTTAAGCAGTTCATATTCCATGGTATATAATTACTGTAAACCAATTCCATTGAATCTGTTCCTTCTCACCTGAGAAGTGCTCCATCAGCCAGTAGCGAGGGTCTCCGGGACGTCCCGCGTCAGACATGAACGCACCGAAGGTCGTATCCACGTGGCCCACGGGTTCAGAGCAGGTGACGCCGCTGATGATCCATCCTTCGAGAGATGAGTCCGTGATAGTATCTTTTTTATACATGTATTCAGGGCTTTGAACCGGTTCAAGGAACGAAAACGAAAACCGGGAACTTTTAGTATTTTCCAGGGAACAGAAACGAAACCGGAAACGTTATTATTTTTTATGTTCCGGAACAGGAACAGTTATTTAAAAATAATGGTAACCGGTTAGTACCGGTTTTTGTTTTGTTCCTCAAAGGAGTACACTTTGGGATAACTTCAGAAATAAAACAAGAGTATTTATGAAAGCTACGATGCAGCAGTGAAGTACGAATTGTTGCGTGATTCTCTGCAGCGTGTCGTTGTGGGTTCGCCCCAACACGCAACAAGAGCTTAGCTGTAGAGCGCTACCAGCGGGCCTCTGTAGCGAGTCGCTGTGGGTTCACCGCAACATATATTACGTAGCATTAAATATCTGACAGGAACGAAATTAACCGTTCCGGGAACAACATTTTTTTGTTCTTACCGGTTCAGGAACGTTAATTTATAGGTGGAACTCGTAACCGGAAACGCTATAATTCTGTTTCTGTTCGGAACGAAACGTTTGGGAAAAAATATTGGTTCAAAGCCCTGCATGTATTTAACTTAACAGATCTATCAAGCCTGGAAGCAGGGCTTGAAAACGAAATTATTTTTTAAAACGTTCCGTTCCGAGCGGTTCAGGCAGGTCTATATTTAACGTTTTCGTTCTCAGAACCGTTCCATCACCAACATATTGGTCCTGAACCGTTTCGGAACACAAACATTTAGTTCGTTCTTGAAGTTCCTTATATTGTGCAATGTTAAGTTTAGATATCATTTTTTG
>OMKY01122893.1:0-12675 GCA_900302395.1 Bregmaceros cantori | reverse complement strand
GTGCTAGCAGTATATGTGGCAGCGCAATTGCGATTGACGCCACTGGCGAACATGCTCAGCACATTCCCGCAGCCCAGAAGTCATCCATCCAGCGATCTATCGGTAAGTTGGTGCTTAAGTAGGATTAGGTTACTTGTAGGCTACAGAAATGCACCAAAATTTAATCACTTCTTCCGTGTGTTATTTCAAACAACTCTACAAAATTTCATCCAGATCTGTGCACATCTTTTTCAGTCAATCACAGCATAGCCCCGGCGCAGGTTATTAAGATGTTATTTTTAGAAGAGCCCTTTTATTTCAACACACCCCTAGTAACAGGACAAGCCAGTGAAATACATTCTTATTATTTGCTATTGTATTTGTACTTGGCTTCTTCCCAATACATGACGGTGACTCTGTTAATCTTGGTTTTATCCACCTGACCATTGGCACACTGAACAGACATTCTTGCGGAGGGCGCGCTTTCGTTTAATGTTTATACTTCTTTTCTTTTTCATGCATGCATGAGATATTAAGATATGGTGGCTTGCTGAATGACTGTCTGCAGACTAATGAATACCAGGTGTGTATGACTGTGAATATACGCAGAACTAGAGTTCAAAACTGCAGTTTTTTTTAAGAGGACCTTTATTTGAATATTGAAGTTCATAGTAGTAACACCTATACAAGCGATTAATCACATCTGATGACTCGATTATCAAATTCGTTGGGATAAAATTAATAGCCGCACGGCAGTCTGCAGAGCGCATACATAGAGGTTTTGTTAAATCTACTGTTGAGTTAATTTCTGTATAGACAAGTTAACACGCTGAAACCAGGGGGCTGACATTTTGAAAATACGATTTGAAGTTACTCACTCGATCTGGATCAATGGGATGGCTGCATTCACTGGTAAGGCCGTCAAAAATTAGTAAATGGGACGGGTTACGCAGATTATTGAATCATGCGTTTGTGGGACACAGATCTGCACTAGAACTACATTTGGGAGTGGAATAGCACAGCACAAATTAACAACATATTTTTTACTAACGCAGGTGTCTGCTCCCACTAACTAGACAAGTTGAAAAATAAGTCAGAATACAGCAACGTAACGACACCTGAAGTCATATTCAGCCTAGAATTCTTACCGAAACTACTCGCCAAACTTGTCTATAGAGCTGAAACTAACGATTATTTAGATAATCAGTTAATCAGCCATTTTTACTGACGATTAATCGATTAATCTCTTAATATCGCTCTTAATCTTTCTTCTTAATCTTTTCTTTTGAGATCGGAATCCTTAGCTTCTTTATATAATTTTTGCAGCCTTGTCGTACACTTTTTAGTTTTATTTAGAATTAGATGGAAACAAAGTGAAAAAGGTGGAGGAGACATGTGGCAAATCCGTCGCGATGGGAGCGAACTCACAATTCTCCGCACCATCATGGCATATGTGTGTTTCATTGGTGCACTCACTCTTAGAGCTACTGCAGCACGCAAAATCTGAAGGATTATTTACCTGAAATGTTATTGATATTGCAAACGTTGACCAACATATATTCAACACATTTGAGTGGAGGACGGACCCTAAACAAGGAGGCGATCGATTATCAAATTAGTTGCCGATTCATTCACTAATCGATTAATCAATCAGTTGCAGCTCTACTCGTCTATGGGAGCGATCCCTCACATCCGATTAATTGATTATCAAGAATTAGTTGAGAACAAATTCAATTATCGATCACTGCAGCTGTATACAGTAGGTATAATCTAATGTTGACAGTTAATTTCTAAATACAGGGAAGGCAGGTTGACAGAGATAAATTTGAACACTTGCCAAGAAGGCATGCTTTTGTTTTGTTTTTTACCTCTTACTATAATCAGAATCACTTTTATTGTGTTTATTTCATTTGGTTCACACCCTGGTACAGTAAATGTAACTAGAAAAAAATAACTAGAAGCACTCAGATTGCAAACCTGCGACGTAGTGGCACTTTTAGTGCTAGCAGTATGTCTGGCAACTCATTATCAATGAAAGTATCACACCTGCCATTGACGCCACACGCGAACATGCCCACTAGCGGCCTTTGCGACCCGTCACGTGACCATGATAAGCGCCCAGCGATCTATCGGTAAGTCGGTGGCGCCAAAATGTAATCAATTCTTCCATGTGTCATTTCTAACAACTCTAGAAAATTTCATCCAGATCCGTGCACAACTTCTTCAGTTATCCTGGGGACAGACAAACCAACGTGACCAAAAAGCATAACCTGCTATGCTGCACAGGTAATAACGCTGTGAATACACTTCAATAAAAATAACAGCATAGTAGGAAAAATAATAATATTACGGCAACAAAAAATTATAAAATATAATCAAATTAAAATAATAAGATATGATATAAAGTGACATTGTTAGAATGTAGCAAGTTAAGAGATACCTATTCTCCAGTACTGCAACCCTACCTGGGGCCTGTACCATCAAAGGATCTTAGCTCATATCCGGGCTTAATCCAGGCTTTGGCGCCTCAAGCGGGTACCAACAACGGAGCTAGCGCCAAACGCCGCTCTATCACTGGGGCAACCGATGTGCTGAGGCTAGCCTGCTCGGGAGCAGGTTTAGGAAGAGTCTGGTTATTGGGATCAGGCTTATCTGCCACATATGAGACTACTTCATTCACTCTATGGCCTTAAAACACTTGTCACCCAATGTACAACATCATCACAGACTCAAACATTAAAATCCAGCATACTTTATTTTTTATCCTGACGTCTGTGGCTTAAATTTGTTAATTATTATGACCCAAATAAAGATTGCAATGAACCGCAGCGCTGACAATCTGGGGTATGAGTTTTTTAAATATCTTATAAATCCCCGCTGACAGCATAAGTTCTCGGTGGTCTACCGGTTAAGGCCTTTTGATCCATAGGCAACCGGTTCAAATCCCAGGTCGGAAACAAGGAGCTAAACCAAAAGATAGTCTGGAATGGATGATGGAAAAGGATCTGGAATAGGGCTCTTGCACGGCGACATCACGGCAGCAGACATTTTGGTGGTAGCACGTACGGGGAACTGGTAGAAGTATACGTATACGTACAGTTAAGTGGCATACCTTGCCACTTCACGTCTACTGTATAGGGGCAAATACAATGGACGCAGTTACATTGCCATCTGCTGGCAATCGATATATTACCATGGATAAATTGATAATAGAAGACTTTTAAAAACGGACAATGTTATGCAATTATCACTCTCTGCCTGTGTGTCTGACCGTGACGGTGCCACCAAAATGTCTACCACCTCCGAGCCTTGACGTCACCGCGCAACAGCCCTGTTGATGTCATGTACATGTCTGTTCTCAATGTGTCGTGTGATAATGTGTTGTGTAGGTTTTTGTATTTCTATGTTGCATACAATGGCAGCAAGACACATTTCAGCATTAACTGACTAATAATGTTTTATATCATATATAGCTCTGTGCTAGGCAGGAAGCTGCGGTCTTTGACAATCGCCGTCAAGTTGTGCCGTCAAGCAGTATGCGTGGCAACCCATTATCAATGCAAGTGCTCGTAGAGTACCAATTGCGATTGAACAAGCCAACTACATTTTCCAGCGGCACTGCGACCCCTGAAGTCTGGTCACGTGACCGCGAGTAAGTGCCCAGCGATCTACCTGTAAGCTGGTGATTAAGTATGATTATGTTACTAATAGGCTACAGAAATGCACCAAAATTTAATGACTTCTTCTGTGTGTCATTTCCAACAACTGTACAAAATTTTAAGCAGATCCGTGCACAACATTTTCAGTTATCCTGGGGACAGACAAACCAACAAACGTGACCAAAAACATAACCTGCTTCGCGGCACAGGTAAAAAGCACTCACATAGAGCCAATGACATCAATGTGTTGAAAAACACTTAGGAGGTCCTTGACTCCTTCATGTCGCTGGATTGGCGCAGGAGAAGGGTAAGCCATGTTGGTGCACAGTCTGCCACAAGCATGGATTGCACAAGTTCACAGTATATTTCTGATGGCTTTCCTCTCTAATTATATTCTGTTGTATAATAATAATAATAATAATAATAATACGTTCTTTCCTCTGCTGAAAACACAACAACATGTAATTTATTCCTGGAAAAAATGTATTATTTAATATAGTCAATTCATTTTCTTAACCAACAGCTGGTGCACAACCATAGACTGTATACAAGTTACTTACTCTAATTTATAGTGTAATATGTTAATGCTTTTCTTCATATCCATGTATTTTAATATTATGTTTTTATTATAATGATGATTATTCGGCGGTTAATTGTATTATTATTATTATTATTATTATCATTATTATTATTATTATTACTACTACTACTACATTTGTTGCCGATTCATTTCATGATCGATCAGTTGACTAATCGTTGCACCCCTACAGAATGGTTGCAGGCTTGCTGGAGAGTGCTTGGTGCTCCAATACGGCGCTCAAGGACGCTGCTCCAAGCAAGCATCCCTACCATAAACCAGTATTTCATTTCATTTCTAGTTAATTTTTTATCCACAAGTCCAGTTAACCTCAACGGATAGCACCGTAGCACGACTGGGTATCCCCCGGCTGATGATCACTTGGAGGACCGCAGTAGCAGCAGCAGACCACCGCTACGCGCCCAACCTGCACCTCCTCCCCGCGGCCAGAGAAGCGGCAGCATGCCGGTGTTAGCCCCGCCGGCTAGCCCACTCACTGCCGAAAGAGGGGGCGACACCGCCGGCTCTTACCTTGGACGAGACGTCGCTAGTAGAGTCCATAACTGAGGAGGGCTGAGGGAACGGGACGGGTGGAGGGTTCGACCCGTCCTGGGAGCGGCGGTCCTCGGGCTCGCTCCAGACAACGGCGCTCAGCTGGGCCGACGACAGCTGCTGACTGCCGAGTGTAAGCGTTGCGTCAACGGATGGTCGTGATCGGACTACTAGAGGGCGACAGAGAGTGAGTCAGAGTCTGCGGGGTGCGTCCACAAAGCTGCCTGCTTCCACTTTAAACACACCACATGAAAAACTGGGTTCCAATGCCATTTCAATTTCATTGCATTTCATTGATTTTTTTTCAATGTATTATTGTTTTATACTCACACGTTTATTTATATAGACTTTATTGTAATCATAGTATTGTAATGCAAGGCTGCCCCTCGTGGAGGAGCTGGGGAATAGAGGAACGACATCGGCAGGTCCGTTCTCTGACTCTATATATGGGGGCGTGTAGGACATGCCTGGTCGCCAACGGTGGCGGCCCAGAATGCACAGCGCTGCATTCATTACAGTATTGTAATGATGGGGCGCCCCCACATGGAGGAGGGTGAGATACCCAGCCGCGGCGGCACCATTCACTGCACTGCCCCGCTCCCACAAGGCTCCCATCCTCGGGAGCCTGGCTTCCACTCCACGTCCCCCACCATCTGGCCGAGCGGTGCGATCCCTCTTCTGACACCAATGTAATGATGGGGTGCCCCCATGTAGAGGAGGGGGAGATACGTCTGGATGCGGTCAACATGAGGCCAAGCCTGGCTTCTTGCCAAGCGCCATCCAGATTGTATTTAAACAGTGCTGTCAGCGACACCTCCGTCACTAAGGGTTTCGTGCCCAGCATGCCCCGCGGCACCCAGCCGCAGCGGCACCATTCACTACACTATTATTACTACTACTGTTCTATATACCGGTATCTGCTATTTATTTTCTGTTACTGAATAGTACTATGAGTGTGCTAAAGAAAAGGCTGCTATATTTTGACAAGTACATTTATTCAGTCAATTCTTGCTACAATTTTAATCTCCGTTTAATCAAGCATTACGAGGTCACGGCGCAGGGAGAGCAGCTGGATGGATGTATTGTATTTTACTTAAATATCAAATATCTAGACAGCAATTCAGTAGATTATTTAGATTTAGATGATCATTTGTGTCTTGACTTTTGGTAAAACATGTGGTGTGTGTTTCTTTTTAATTCTTTGTTCGTATGTTCATTTAAATAATTTATCATCTTGTACTTAATATTTTATACATTTTGCATTAGAGTTCCCAAAGTGATGTTGTTTGCCATTGATTCTAGTCCGCTAATATGGCTATAATTGCAAATGAATTGATGGCATGTTCTTTTGGTTTATATGCAACTCTAAGAATATCTCAACTCACGCTGCACTACATGAAAGCCATTGTTTTTTACATAGCCCATACACGCTTGGGTGCATTCAAACATATTGTAATGGGAGGGTGCCCCCTTGTGGAGGAGCTGGGGGAATGCACCTGAACGCAGGTCGACAACAGGCTAAGCTCAGCCCATTGCCAAGCTTCATTCAGGTTCCATTTATAGGGACGTGTCGGCAACCACCAAGTGACTAACGGTGCAGGCCCACAATGCCCCGCGCCGGTTACTGCACTATGCATAAAAATGCATGTCCTTCAAGGCACAGTGCCAGGTGGATGGAGCAGAGGAAGACAGAGAAAGTGATGGGAAGATAATAACAACAAAAAAGAGTGGACAAGTTGCAGGCTGAGTGACACCATGCGAGTGGCCGAGGACAGAGAGAGATGGAGAGAGCTGGTTGCAAAGTCTTCAGTGGCGCCCCAATAGTCAGACAGACAATGGGTGGCTTAGTTTACGGGTAGTGTTGCAAGTGCCCCTCTCCTCGCCCCACTTTCGCGCTAACCCTGTCAACAGCATGGGAAAATGGTGCTTGCGCCGAAAAAAATAACTTCGTAAAAAGGTCTATGTATTAGCTGATGTAAGGAAATTTGAGAAGGAAAAGTGACTCTGCTTTTCTAAACAACATGAAGCAGCTCCCCTGTGACTTTCATTATTGGACTCAATTGCTGAGTATCAAGTGTTATACTGGTCTACCGAGCCTCAGATCAATACTACCATCACATTATGAACCACTTTGCTGAGGTCCTAATTAACAGTGTTGCTACCGAGTCGTCGGTGAGGAGCACAGAGTGGTTAAGGAAGTTTGCGGATCACACACCCCGGCACACCCGGCTTCATAAGAACCACCAGCTGCTGCGTCCAGCACATATACAGTCTCATGCCTGTGGCTTGAGTTCACAGCACACGCAGCATTGCGAGTTCACTTCCCCTCACCGACATGTGGTGCAGGTCTGCTTTTTCTCACTCACTCTCGTCCCCTGTTCACACTCACGCAGTAAACAAAATGGTAAACTGAGTGGGGTGTCGTTGGTGTGGAGTGGTTATGGACACCGCCACTAACGTGCCCCCATTCACGTTAATGGCGCTGTCTACTGCAGCATCAGCAGTGCCAATAGTTCTCCTCCCCTCATTGGCTTATCTGCGATGCCTACCCTGACCTCTTCAACCCAGAAAGAAATGTACAAACAAATGGGTGCTTGCAACGAAAAAATTACTAACTAGAGGCACTCAGAGATTGCAAACCTGCTCCGTAGCAGTACAAAAACTTACCAACTGGTCACGTGACCGCGATAAGCGCTCAGCCCGGTAAGTTGGTGATTAAGTATGATTAAGTGACTTATAGGCTAAAGAAATACACCAAAATTGAATAAATTCTTCCATGTGTCATTTCCAAGAACTGTACAAAATTTCATCCAGATCCGTGCACAACTTTTTTCAGTTATCCCGGGAACAGACAAACCAACGCAACCAAAAACATAACCTGCTTCTGTGGCGCAAGTAATAAAAAAAGGAACATATGACATATGAAAAGGAACATCAAGGGACATATGACAAGGGACATGGTACACAGTGCTACACAGAACAAGTACGACATGTATGGCACAATAGCCTAGTGTAGTCACAAAACATTTGCTAACTCTGAAACAACCAAAAAAAAAAAAAAGTAATCTTAACAGGAGCAGACGATATGCAAGGCAAACACTGTGCAATTTGCTTGGGTCTCCACATGATGAAGGAGTGCTGGGGTCAGAAAGTTGCTTGTGCAGCTTGCCTGACATTTAGTCTTGTCGTCTTGTCTTGCCGTCGTCTTGTGGCGTGAGCTCAAGGTTCAAATGTTCAGGTTGGACTATTATAATGCACGTCTCATCGGGATCCCTAGCAAGAGCTTTCGAAGGCTTCAATAGATTCAGAACTGTGCTGCGAGGATCCTGGTGAGGGTGCATAAGTTCAACCACTTCTCCTCCCTCCTCCGCTCCCTGCACTGGCTCCCCATTCCCTCCAGGATAGACTATAAAACTGCACTCCCCACCCACCAATGCCTATGGACCTGTCCCCTCCTACCTCAAGGAGCTACTTTCCCCCAAATCCTTCACCCGATCACTCCGCTCCTCCGGCACTCACCTCCTGGCTGTTCCTAAGGCCAACCTTCGGACTATGGGCCCCAGACTCTGGAACACTCTTCCCCTGCACCTGCGCTCACCCCAATCCACAGACAGTTTTTAAAAAGGACTGAAAACGTACCTTTTTAAGCAAAGCTTTTTCGTTGTAGCCTGTTTCTTTTCTTTTTTTTTAAGCTTTTATTATTTTAACTGTAGCACTTTGAGGTTCTCTGAAAGTGCGTTATAAATTAAATTGATTATTATTATTATTATTATTATTATTAAATGGACCGAACCTTCTTCCCTGAGGGGGTGTGCTGTCAATAGGAAGTGTCTGGGTTCGTTCTGAAGCAATCCGACATACACGTTTCGGAGTTCTGGAGGATTACTAGCCTGGCCAGCCAGAACAAATTAACATCCACGCATGACATACGACTAGAACGATTATTTGGTCTGGATTTAGCAGGCTCGAAAAAAGTGTAAAAAAAAAAGTGTCAATCAAATGAAGTTATCAAATCACGGCACAGTAGGTGTGACACGGAGTGGCACAGAGGCTCACATCTCGAGTCGAACAAGGCCCGCCTTAACGGGCCGCTGCTTGGGTTCATCCCTGGCTGTAACTCCTGCATACCTCACCGTGATGGAGGAGGTGAGAACAGACTCATGGTAGTTGAGTTGACAACAGGACCTCTGCTGGTAACTTCAGCTTCCTCAGTTGCCTAACGAGGTCTCATATTAGGGCCCCGAACCGGTTCAATGAAAGAAAACGAAAAACGAAAATGAACAAATTTCACAGAATTTTATGAGGAGCGGAAACGGAAATGGAAAAAGATTTTTTCAACTGAAAGATTTCTTCAATCTAATCTAATTTAATCAAATCTGATTTTATATATGTATATAGCACATTTCACACAGAGCAATGCCATTCAAATTTTGCATGGAATTTTAAAAAAATCTGTTCAGAATGTGTTCTTGATTGCAATGATTTCATACACACACACACACACACACACACACACACACACATCATCATCATCATCATCATCAAGACATCTTACAAAAAAGGTTTACTTATTGCCAACAGCACCAAAAGCCGTTTTTAAAATGGAAACAAATCTAGGCACATTTTTTTTTATTAATTCATAGAAAATAGAGATTATCTTGTTATCTTCTGCACTGTTAGCATAAGACTTTTCAGATACTTGAGTTTGTGGATTAAAAATTGTAATACTAGACCGCCCTCTAGTGGTCAAAATAATCAAGCTCCACTTGAACTGGCAAATGTGCCAGTTACATTTGCGCCTAGCATTTAAGGTATTGTAGTGTGAGCTCATTACAGTATTTTATCCGATCCTTATCAAATATCTTCATAAAACACTTACACTGATCTTACCAAGAAATGTCATCACCAGCATCTGAGTGAGAGATAATTTTGTATATTATTAATTCATCCAATAAAAAAATACAATTAAAAAGTTGTATTGAAGATGTATAATTTTTGTTCGTCCTTGTAGTTTCAATGCACTTTATATTTATTCAAAATTACCCAATTGAATGAATAAATGAGTCAATACATTAATGGAAAATATCAATTTAAATTCAAAAGTTCGATGGAAGAGCCAACTTTTTCATGTATTTAATATTTAGAGAGAGAGAGAGAGAGAGAGAGAGAGAGAGAGCGAGAGAGAGAGAGAGAGAGAGAGAGAGAGAGAGAGAGAGAGAGAGAACGAATTTATTTTTGTATCAATAACCAAACTGTCGACCAATCAGAGCACAGACCACGGGTGAGTTGGCGTTAAGGCGGAAGCGGAAGTATTAGGAAGCTAACAAGCTAACAGGCTAACGACTAGCTGGCTGAGCCTGTTGTAGTCACCCTCTAACCCGTCACCAGCCATACCAGTGAGTCTCTACTGTTCTGTTCATATGTCATTAATAATATAAACTAGTTATAAAGTAGTTGACCAGTGACTAGATCGCTACTAATAAATTAGTGATTTACTCGTGTAGCATTAAAACATTACTAAACTTTATTAACATTCGATTATTTTCTAGACTTCTTTTGTGCTATTTTGATGTACTAACGTGATTTATTTATTTTTGCGGTGCTTTGATCTACAAAGCTGATATATTGTATCTTTTTATTAACGGATTCCAGCAGAGAGTTGTGTGTACAGCAGTTTTGTCCTATTTAAATACTCGTGATCTAATGTAAATGCTGTGTGACGTGGTTCATGTATGACGTTATTTTGTCATGTGCTATTATGATGCCTAACATCATGATGCACTCTCTCCATTACATCTCGCCTGAGGATATATTTGTATATGATTGTTATTACATTTTATACAGATGTTTCTCAAACAGCTTGTTATGCAAGACCATTTCCAAATGGCAGTAATGCCAATGAGTAATTTCTTAAACACTGTATTTGGTTCACGCAAAACATGTCTTTTAACATGTATTTTGTTCTGTTATCCAAATAATTACATTTATTATTTGTAAGACTTTACGATTACACAATTAAAAATATATGAAGGACAAAAAAAACTCTGGCACATTATGTTCCTACTTTTTTTTTTTATATGTAGGTGTATATGTGAGCTGGGCGATATTGACAAAAATCCATATCGCGCTCACCTTGGTACCGGTAATTTGTTCGCTATTTTGATTTAAAAGCGTACACGAGGACCCACTTGGGTAGGACAGGGAGGGGCGTGTCACTGGGCTGAGTGGTGGAGACGGGCACACAGGCAAGAAAGACCATGCTTGGAAAAATAAAGAAAATGCCCAAGCAATATGGCTAAGATTCTTCAGGATTTTTGTAACGTGGAGTGTGGCCCTTTTTGTTAACGCACTATTTTCTTTACCCGTGCCGAGCAGGTTATGTTTGGTTTGTCTGTCCCCAAGATAATTGAAAAAGTTGTGCACGGATCTGGATGAAATTTTGTGCCGTTGTTTGAAATGACACACGGAAGAATCGATTCCATTTTGGTGCATTTCTGTAGCCTATAGGCTATAAGTAACATATGCAAGGAGCACATACTGCTAGCACTTAAAGTACGATTTTTTTTTTTTTGTACCACTACGGCGCATGTTTGCAATCTGAGTGCTTCTAGGTTGTTTTTTTAAATGTTTTTTCCAGCCCATTCAGGCTGTTTTTTTCCCCAAGCTTTATTTATTAGGGTTAGTGGAAACTGGTGAAGATGGGGGGTAAACATGCGGGAAACACGTCGGTGGTGGGATTCGAACCACCGACTCACCGCGCCATTAAGGCATGCTTTCCAGTGCACTGCCTAACTGACCGACTGAGCTACTGGGCCGCACAATATAGACGCAATTTTAACTGTTCACTTTTCCCTGCTACATAATAAAACGGAAATCTCCAAATCTAAAACCTAAATGTCCACATCTGGTATTTTTTTGTCATCTTAATTGATGCTAGCGGAAATGACCTCTAGTAACTTTTTTTCCACAGAAATGATGAAACATAACGCAATAACCTGTGCATCACACGGGATCCATTCTGAATTAAGAGTCTAGTGTCGTTTGAAACCGAGTCAACACTTTGAGAAAGCCATTATAATTGTCATGTGTGTTGCAGGTTGATTGTGTCACGCTACGATTGCGTTTGCCGTTCACGGCGTGGCCTCGAGTGGCGCCTTTTGATTGCAATCTGGTTGCTGAGGAGAAGAAAAAACACATTGTAATGCAATGTGTAAATAGACATTAACTGCTCGTTTCTGGCAGACCTCCTGTGTGCCGTGCTCGACGTCTTATTTACTATCAGAGAGGTCGTGAAAGCCGTTCGTCTTTTTCTTTTTATTCCTCCCCGTGGTTCGCCGCGCGGTATCGTCTTAAAACGCCGGCTCCCGCGCGTGCTGAATATGCAGCCGCTGGCTGCCGGGGGGCGATTGTCGCACACACAGACGAGGCGGAAGGACCTCGAGGCGAGGCTGCTGCCAAGTGAATAATGTGTGGGGCGTGGGCGGAGGAAAAACATGAGACTCGAGAGAGATGCAGAACGGGCCGAGAGCTGAGCTTCCGTTTTGGCTCAGCGGGGGAAAAAACGGAGTCTCCCGGTTGTCTGTCTTTGACAGCCTGCCAATATGGCCTCCATGCCGTACGTTCTATGAATGTCTAGCAGAGGTCTTTATGACAGCTTGATGCTGTTGCTCACAATGCGAGCTGCGTCCTGTTCGGGGCGAGCTGATGTTGGCTGGCGTGATATTTAAAAGGCAAACACAGCTGTTATTGTCTGTCTTTATACAATGGGTGTGCAGCAAAACGTCTTCATTTGAACCTTGCCATATCTTGGTATGTGTGTGGTCATGTGGTCAACTATTCAAATGGCTCATTGGTCCAATTTATTTATTATTATTATTATTTATTTATTTTTTAAAGCTATTTTATTGG
>OMKY01122852.1:0-11598 GCA_900302395.1 Bregmaceros cantori | reverse complement strand
TATTATTTGACTTTTTTTTCCTCATTCAGTGCATTTTTCAATTCATAATTTTTCAATTCATAATTTGAAATTGTAGTCTAGTACCACAAGTTCATAACATGTTAACTTGTTTTTTTTTTCAATGCAGGAATAATCAATATGTTTTGCATGGATACCTTTTCCTCTGTGAATGTGCCACACTTTTAAATAGGAATTTTAAAGTTATTTTATATGGTGTTTAAAGTTAGTTTATATGGTGTTTTTCTGGAGTGACTGACAATGCTCAACGCTTGCCTTTGCAGCCGGAATGGTATTGCTGGGAACTTTCTGGGACTAAACGCATACTTCACCTTTAGGTTTAGTAATCAATTACTGGTGTGAAATAATTCCGCTGAGACCTGAGCATTTTTTTGTGACACGCTGAGACTCTCTGCTGATCATCGGGTTTTCCAAACACAAAGTTTAGATATTGCCACCAGGAACGAGTAGTAAAATACTACATGTAATTAATGTATGTTGTGTGCCGAGTAAACAGCAGTCATTGTAGTTACATTCATGAACATTGACTTGATCTCAAAGTCGAATGTGTAGCTTGTAAACTCTTACATTAACTCATTAACTCTTACATAACAGTTGCATTTATTTCAGTACCAAAAGCATTGCACTTTGTTGAAATGTGTTAAATGCAAGAATGCAAGTACCAGTGTCATATATACATACATACATACATACATACATACATACTTCACACCAAAACAAAATAATTTAAATAGTACACTTTAAGTACAGGTAATATGGAAGTTGGGAGGCTGATGGTTAAAACGACAAACTGAAGACTTATATCCTCTTGAGTGTTTCTCATTGAAAATCAATGATAGGTCAACAACATCAGGGGCTCATCAAAATAACTCAACACTTTGGCAAGGCAATGGGCAACAGCAAAAAATATTCACAGCTGTGACTAGGATGGAGATTTGTGGTGAAGGTTGCACATTCGAATTGCACAAGTTGAATTGCAAACACACACGTGCACCTGGCTGTTTATTAATAACAACAATAACACCTTGGATTTATATAGCGCTTTTCTAAGAACTCAAAGTCACTTCACATTCACACAGCAATGGTGGCAGCTGCCACGCAAGGTCCTCAAACCACAACCCATTGGTAGCAATTTGGCGTTCAGTATTGCCTTAGGACACATTCAAACCACCAACCTTTCGCTCTTCAAACTTTCGGCCTTCAACCCTTAGGTTGTTGCTATGGCTGCTCTACCAACTGAGCTGCAGACACCCCAATTATATGGCCATGCACATATTGTACGTAGCCCCACCCAGCCCTCAATTTACAAATAAAATGCACACGCACATTCATATTTTATTGATACATGTCTACAACATGAACAGCTTTTTGAATTTGACACTTGTGTCTGTGATGCCTGTAATGTGAACTACAACCTACTAATGTGTGTGTGTGTGTGTGTGCACGCGCCTGCACATGTGAACGTGCACAAGTATGTGCAGACATTATACACGCTCATGTTTTCTGAATGTATTGTGCCATCATCGCTTAGATACAAGTTGCCTGCTCAAAGTTGCCATTGTGCACAAATGATGTCTTCACCATACCCCCCTGATTTCTTACTCTTACATAAATTCCAATATTTCAATATCTTTGCTCATGGTGCAAGCTCGATGCCAATCTGTGATAGCCGTGGCTGGTGTTAACTTTTGAATGTTTGTTAGATACCTTTTTTATGCCTGTACAAATTTCAATATTCCGTCTTGGACGTGTGTGTGCGTGAGTGTGAGTGTGAGTGTGTGTGTGTGTGTGTGCGTGCATGAGTCCTTGTGAGAGTGAGTAACGTAAACGAAATAAAAAAATCTGTAATATACACATTTGTTTCTGTTCTGCCTAATAACATGGTTGTGTATTACATGCATTCCATTGTCAAAGAAATGTGCTAATTTTGACTGCTGAATAAATCCATATGTTGGGTAAGCGTGTCATATTTTTTCCGCCTTTACTTCTGTACTAGGTATAGTTGACGGGTGTTCATTAAAAAGTAAAGTAATGGATATTTATTTGTAAAATCAGACAAACTTGGACTACTTGCAGTTTCTGAGCTTTTGATAAATTAGTCAAACTGATAAAGATTTATAGGATGCAATTTAATGGAGATATACATTTGATACAGAACAAGTACAAATAAAAAATGCACTGCTTCCAATTCTAACATTTTCCATGAAATGTCATCAGATTAACACGATGAAACGAAGTCGCTGCCCACCAGAATCTCTACATTGGTATTTTGTATTATTACCATGTATGCAAAATATATTTATTATTTCTTTGTGAAGCCTTGAAATCCCAGGTTTATGCTACGAAAGTTGCAATACCTGATCCATCCCCCAGAGGGCGTAGCTTCGCCGTGTAGAGGAGACGGTGAAGTGGCTGGTGAGAGAAGCATCGGAATAATAAACGAGTTTACGCGCTAAAACACGGGGATGACATTTTGAAAATACGACTTGAAGTTACTCACCAAGTGTGGTCACATGTTTTTTCTGGAATCTGGACAAATGGGATGGCTGCATTCAATCGTAAGTCAGACGAAAACTCGAAGCACGCAGAGATTGCAAACCTGCGCCGTAATGGTACAAAAAAATAGTATTTTTAGCGCTAGCAGTATGTGTGGCAACCCGTTATCAATGCAAGTGCTCGAGTAGCGCGATTGCGATTGACCCTTAGACTGTGTTCCCACCGGCGAACATGCCAAGTTCGTCCTTGAGACCCAGAAGTCTGGTCGCGTAACCGCGGTAAGCGCCCAGCAATCTAGCGGTAAGTTGGTGATTAAGTATGATTATGTAGTTATAGGCTACAGAAATGCACATAAATTTAATTGATTCTTCCGTGTGTCATTTCCAGCAACTGCACAAAATTTCAACCAGATCCGTGCACAACTCTTTCAGTTATCTTGGGGACAGACAAACCAACAAAGCAACGCTACTGAAAACATAACCTACTTCGTGGTGCAGCCGCGGCGCAGGTAATGAGTAAATGGAACGGGTTTCACAGATAATGGAACATGCGTTTGTGGGGCGTAGAGCTGCACTAGAACATTTGGGCGTGGAATATCACAGCGCAAGTTACCAAATCATCTTAAATAACGCAATAGGTTGTATGCATTAAATAGACAAACTAAAAAAAATATATGTCAGAAACACAGCAAGGTAACGGCGCAGTAAATCGTTTGATTGTCAACACAATTCGTCCACAAGTGACGGAAGAGTGTCTTTCAAACATGTGAAAAAGTAGAAATTGTTTTGGATAAAAATGTGTGTATAATTTACCACTTCACGTTCATTATATATGGGCAAATACAGTGGACATAGTTAGGCTGCCAACTGCTGGTGATTGATAGCATATTACCATGGATAAATCAATAATAGAACACTTTGTTATGTCTGACCACGATGATACCACCATAATGTCTGCCACCACCAGGCCGTGACGTCACCGTGCAACAGCCCTAATCACATAACCTCCTCGTCAAATTGCAGGACAATCAGTTTACAGACGCTACACATTTCCCCAATTCAATATTTATCGTCATCCACGAGAGGGCGGCACACACTCTCAAATGAACAGCAACACGTGAGGCTGTGTTCAGGCACAAACAAAGGAATGGTTTTCAACGAGGACGCCCACCTTGGTTTTTAACAAAAGCCAGATTAGGCTGCAACTGGAAATCCACATAAATTATTTCTTATTACTGGACAGACGAAGCGACACACTGAAAGAGATAGCCTTTATCTGCACCACACTGTTTGAACAGGGCTCCCACAACGGAGGGCATTCTTTTGCACCAACAGGGTAAAGACAACGATACATGTGGGCCACTTTAAATGATGATAATAATGAAAAGACAATCATAACAAAGCATATTTTCCAAGGGTGGATCATGATAAAAATGAAACAGTTCAAACTGTTCTATATGTCACAAACAGCACTTCAGGTTTTATTAGAAGTGCAGTTTGTAATAAAATCTTAAAACCCTGAAACACATTCATAGCCATTATGCTGTATAGCTCAATGATCAGCACATTCAATTCACCAAAAGTGTGTTCTTTGGAACAAATAGTTTGCCAAAACAGAGGTGATGAGAACCAGTTCTTGGTTGTAATTATTGCATATGCAATGGCTGTAAAATGACACCATTGAAATTACTAACGTTGCGGTTAAACGTCACACACAACAAGGCGGAGTAATAAGCAGAGAGAGGGTGGGAGTTCCCACAATGCAATGGGAGCAACAGGGGTTCATAATTAGGAAACACCATGACCCAAGTAGTTAGAGCATACAGAGAATGACCATGTCCTTGTGTATTTTGGTGTGAGTGTGGTGAGTGTGTTGTTCATCATCATCATCATCATCATCACTCCATTAGTCTGGTTGACCGTTGGGGCGCCACTGAAGACCTTGCGAACTGCTCTCTCCATTTATCTACATCCTCGGCAACTCGCATGGTGTCACTCAGCCAGTAACTTGTCCACTCTTGGATGTTATCTTCCCATCGCCTTCTGTCTTCGTCTCCTCCTTCCACCCGGCATTGTGCCTTGAAGGATTGCTTTTGAGAGTCCATGAGATCTTGTGACATGTCCGTACCAATTTTTCATAGTGGTTAGTAGATCTTCAAATGGTCCAATGGCTTGTTTTATTCTGGCTTTCTCTTGGTGATGGCTCACACGTTGGCGCTGTGTTCTCTTTATGAGATGCCGAGGAGCCTGCGGAAACATCTCACCTCTGTGGCCCGAATTCTTCTCTCTAGTTTTGCTGTAAGGGTCCATGTCTCACAAGCATACAGAAAGACTGATGTTCCGAGTGAGCGCCTCAGTCTGATCAGTCTGGTGGACATATGCTTGTCTTGCCAAATCGTCCTTAGCTTTGCTAGAGCCGCTCATGTTTGTGCTGATGATTTCATGTTGTGACCATTTGTCTGTAACCTTGGCTCTGTGTGTGTTCAGCTATTTCTTATGTTTTTACACTAGATAGCTATAAGCTGTATATAGATATATGCTTTATTCATCCTTAAGGAAAATTCCATTTATATTTATATAGCAATATAAAAACAAATGAGATAGTAAAGGCCATCATGGAGGAAAGAAAGCAATAGATGACATCGTACTGTCTAATGGCCCTAGGCATAAAGGGCATTTTAAAGTGTTGAGTTTGGGCCAGGTTGATAGCACCCATCCAGGCTTCCACTGTGACCACTTATTTGATAAGAAATTATGTAAAGCAGAAATGATCCAAGATGCTTTTAGCAACTGCCGTAGCTGGGCACAGACGACTGCCTATCATAGCCTTATTGAGCAAAGCACAGCCGAAAATTCATACTGAAATATGTTGTTTCCCGACTTTAGCCGAGTCGATACAAGCACATCTTGCTTGTGCGCGTGCACTCGCTATGGCGCGCAGCAGAACTTTGTTAGCTTAGCCCCACTGACTCAAATGGGCTGAAAACGCTGCATTTGTGGAACAACTCAAATACCGGATTTAAATAGGAAAAATGTGAATGTGATTATGAAGGCTTCAGTCTTCCTTTCAAAAACATGGTGTTCAACAATAGACTAAATAGACTAAATAGATTAAAATCACGTACAAATCACGTCAACCAAAACCTTGACCTGTGACACACAATCAAATTCCAACATTGGGTAACACCTGCATCCACGGATGTGATAACATTGCATCTAAGAGGAGTTCTAGTGAGAATCCAAATCATTTCATTAACGTGTCCCACTGAAGATTTTGTCAATATTTAAAAAGTTAACTTCATAGATTAAAACAATTCATTTTCTACAGCACACCATTTTAAACAAATAATGTAAGGAGCATAACACACAACACATTTAGTGATTGAATATCACTTGAAATGAATTTGATGCATGGCCGCTTTATGATAAAATGAGATGTATATGAATTACATTAAATCAGAAATGTATTTTATCAAGAGTGCAGTCCAGTCTTGTATAGTGCCTAAGTAATTATCAATATTCAAGCACAGCAGGTAAGTACTTTTTGGAAGTATCTGTACTTTACTGAAGTATTTGGCACAGGAGCCATTTTTCCATTTTACTGACAGGGTTAGCTTGAAAGGAGGATGAGACAATTGGGGAAAGCAGAGCTGCAGAAATGCTAGTGAGGGGAAGCAGACTCAAAGTATTCTGCAGCATATAAATAGTGCATCAGCCCTTGACAGAGGGTATAGCGAATCCACCTGAAAATTGCGCCCTAGATGCCTGCCTAGGGGTTTCAAGGTATAATTTTTGTTTTGTTCTTCGGTCTCATCACATTATCTTACATAATATTTTTCAAATAATATTTATTATTATTATTACATTTAGTTATTAATTTAAATACAAAGTTATAATATACTACCCCTGCAGTTTGTTGGAAGTGCTGCTCCCGACAGCATTTTACCCATGCTGTTCTTGTCATGCCCATTCTTCGTTTTGAAAAACCATATGTCCAAATCCCGCTTTCGACTTCATTTGCAGAAGATATGTTGGTTTTTCCATTCAATAGGGGGTGCACCAGTCTGAGTGCAAAGGTCAACGGTGCCATGACGTCGCCATCACGCCACACCCGCCATCGAAAGATCGGTTTTCGATCTTTTATTCATACCTTTTATGTTCAAGGTTAAGTTTAGCTGCCAGATAACAGTGTGTTTTGAAATTCAGAAGGTTATTGTTGTGAGAGGTTAACCACGATAACACTGTGTTTTGAAATGTAGATGTTATCTCACCTTAAAAATATTTCACTGCAGTTACCAAGGTATCCGTGACACTCCTAGTCTGGACATCATCAACAAATCACATTGATTGGATCTAATATTATATTATTTATTTTTTTACTTTTCTAGTACAAGAACATTAGCTCAATTCACAAAAGTACAAAATGTATGTTTTCACTTTTCAATACTAAAGTCTAAAACATCTTCAATATTTTAGGACTCGAGGCTCGAGTAAAATATGAGAGAGAGGCATTATACTTTGACTCGAGTCATTTTACATGTAAGTAACTATACTTCCGCTGAAGTACTTTTCTCCAGTACTTTATACAACACTGCATAATTCTGTTCAATCGTCATAGCACTGAATGAAATATTTGATAAATAGAGAAAATTCTGCAAGAACAAAAATGAACGGGAAACTTAAACAATATGAGTGCAAGACAAATGACTCAAGCCAAATAGACATACACAAAATACAAAATAGAAATAACATTCCCCATCTTTCCACCGTCTTACAACTCTTACAATACATGAGCCTAAGAATGGAAAACACTAATTAAAAACAAAGTGCGGAATATACAGCAATGCATGCTGGTCTACCACATTGTGCAAATGCATTGCTTGTTTGGCTCCAGATAAATTAATTATGAAGATGTTGGTTTTGCATGCATACCCTCCATTCACCTGCCATGTGCTGTCAAATTCCGTACCAATTAAGTTGGACATACAGGGCATGGAAGAGGCAGGTTCCCCTTATACATTTATTCATTTAAACTGATTACGGCATCGCAGAATAGCCTGTGAAATGTGTGATTGATGCTCCTTTATGCTTCACACCCCCTTCCCGAGCAGTCGTGTGCAATGTTTCACAGCACACTTTATGTTTTAGCTCTATGTTTTAGTAAATTGCTATTGTAAGGGATTACATTTTAAAAGTAATCTCACCAATCGTGTCCATTCATGTGTTCTGATTTCCCCAACTGGAGGACGTGCTAATATTGACTGCTTTGAGCAAGAAAGATATTGAAATGATGATGTTGCAGATGATATTGTGGAACCATTCAAATCATTGTTATGTAACAGTTCAATGTGGGATGGGAAAAGCAGTTAGACGATTTGGCCTAGACTCAAGTACCTTCTCCAAGAATGGTGATTGGTTTGGAGTTATGGCCATTTTGTTGTATTATTATTTTATTAGATTTCATAATGTTTCAGAGATGAATCACTATCAATTAATCTAAAAAAATAGTTAAAATACAATAATAAATTATTAAGGTTTTTTGGACTACAAAGACACTAATTTAGGACCACAGACAGTACACATATGTAAATTGAGGCATTTGAATGATTCATTCAACTCAGTGGACAGAGTTAAACATTTAAAACAATTTGACAAGCTCTTGTGGCAGGATTAAAGCCCATTCATACCTCACGTTCTCTCCGTCGATTACGTATGTAAATTGACATGGATCTGGGGACCTTATGATTACGTGTGAATGGATAAAACGGGAGCAATACTACTGGAAAATGTGTGGTGCGCTCTTCAGCAACGTAAAAGACGCTCGAAGGTATGAAGGCGGCAACATGTGGAGCAAACGGACAGACTACGTACGTAATTGGCCACACATAGGGTATAGTGTTCATCACGTATAACAACAACGACAGCTGGTCACAACTCTGAATGGGAAAACATTTTTTCAGTGCTGGTTTTGCGAAAGCTGAAATGAACAATGTTCATGTTGCCCAACCATTTGTTCAACATGTTACCCATAGTCACTTAAAAGTTATGAAGTTATTTCACTGACAAAAAGTTATTTAACTGACAATAAATAACAGCGACATATTAAAAATAGACACTGGACAAACATTTGATTCATTCACAGTAAACATTACACTCATCTGCAGAGCCACAATTGACCAACCCATGTATAATAAATAGCTTCTTGATTTTTGAATGGCATATTTGGACATTCTTTCTTCATGTACACCACACCTTTCCGACCTTTAGAAACAAAACATTCAAAACACTGTGTCGATTTGATGAAAGAGGGTAATCTGAATAAATATTAACTGGGATGATTTTCTCTGAAAATGCAACTCTGCAGAGGTAGCTAGGCATTTTTTTAACTGTGGTTACTGTTCATTTCTACAAAAACTGTGAAGTGTTTTCTGAAAATATGCAAATTGTGATGGAGATATTGCAAGCAGCAGCATGGCGAAGCCAAAATTGCCTAATGCCCGACGCCGGCACATGATGATGTAGTATCAGACATTACTCTTTGCACCAAATGACCTCACGATGTCGATGTGTTGATTGTTTCATAGAACATTGATGAATGCTACTTGTTCTAGCACTGCAACTAATCTCCTGGAGATGCCCCACTTCCTGGTGATATGTTTGTATCTTGAAATACCGAGTCGCTTGATGGTCAGACTGCAGAGCTCTGTGTGCTGGTAGGTCTGTGTGGCCCGCGGGGCTCTAGAGCGCTGAACTGAGCGACCGTCACCTGCCGCTTGCTGCTGGACAGGTAGCTCTGAGCGTGACGCCTCCACAGCCACCGCCGAAGCTCTGTTTGAACCTGCACACAGACACAAACAAGCCTCGGTGAATACAAATATAATGTGAATGTGAATAGTTTAGCACGGCCCGGTTCTGGGTTCCAACACAGGCTAGTTCCAAGGCTAAATGAATTTGATTTGCCGCGGTTGTGTTCAGACCGCCTTCATAACAAGCCAGGCATATCTGTAAATGAAGGCATGCACTTGCTAAAGTAAATCGTTGATCGGATGAAAATTATTACTGGAGAGTTATTCCAGCTCGATAAAAGACAAAGCATGGAATACTTTCCCAAGTTGTGTGTTGTGCTCATACTGTGGAATTGGTTCCATCAGCGAATCACCACTGGCCAAAATGCCATCAATGCAATCAACACCTGTATCCACAAAGAATCGGCAATGTTTTGGGCATTGTGACGTCTACGTGACTGAAGATGGTGCTACTAAAAGAGAATGCATGATGAGATTGGAGTTTTTCATGACATGATAACTATCATAGAAGATCAGTTACGCCACGAGGCTATAGTTGAATAGTGTAGCAATCCGGGCCAGGCCAACGGCTGTGGCTGTAGCTATATGATTTAGAGACACCCTAGCAAATGTCCAAGGACACATTATATGTTGATTGGTGGATAAATGTACAATAAAATATGTATGATCATTTGGAAATTACATTGTGCATTTATGGAAATAACTATATGCCATGGCAACAAAGATAGAGTGATTACCTCTCCATTTAGGAAGCAGTACAGCAGTGCCACAACAAAACCCTATAAACAAGCACAAAGACAGACAAGAAAACAAGTTTCAGCACAAGGACGTTGTGGCACAGGCCTCAGACAAGGTCTACCTCGCGTCGTGTCTCTCCTTCCTGACTACAAACTGGCCATTAACTTCTGCTTCATTTCGGGTGTCCTGTTGTCCAGACAAAGTCATCCAGAAAATGGATGACCTTGTGGAACCAAGAAAAGGTGATGGTGCATGTACCGCCAGATTTACGAGCCGAGCAGTACAAACAGAGCGATAGCATGAATGCTACAGAGCTGATGATAATCGAACAACCTGCCTTACTTGGAAAATGTAAAAAAAACAACACCCAAACGATCCAGACATTTGAATGTGCAGGCACAACCAATCCAAATATAAAATGGCCATCATGCTCACTGGAATACCTGCAGTCTGCCCCGGGTACTGCCTGCACATAACCTGCACAAAGACCTCTGAGGACTGACATTGACTGCCATAAATATAGACTGCTGAGTTGCACAAAGAAATGATGCCCTGAGCCTAACATGTTGCACTGAGAAGTTGTCATTGCATGCACTTTGTGTTCTTCTGAATCTTTCCTCTTTGCACCGGTATGGAAAATAATTGAAAATAATAGTCTGTGACTTGTTCATTCACAATGGCTATAAAGATGATTCTGATTTTGATTCAAACTTCGTATTGAACTGAGCTATTTTTTAACTTTTGTATATAGCAAAAAAATGGAGAATAGACAAATCTTTATCTTCTACTGTGAGTCCATGCATGTAATTAGAACTATATCTAAGTAAATCCTAACAAAATTCTCCCCAAAACAGGTATAGGAACATTCAACAGCAAGTGGCTCACCTGGAAAGAGCCCAAGCCAAGCTCGAGGTAGAGTCTAGCAGCCATACCTATGCTCTCTGGCAGGAAGGCAAAGAGTGTGTAGTGCATCCCAAACAGAGGGATGAGGAACAGTGTGGACTTAGCTAACCTCCTGTCACAAACAGAGAGAGTCATAGAGGATTAACGTCATGATTGTCGTTAGTAATGTGTGTGTGAGTGAGGTATTATTGTCAATATCACAATGATATGAGCAGAGCATGCGGATAATTTTTCAGGTTTGAATATGAACGAAAAACAAATGTAAGCTTGTGTGCCAATGAACATCCGATATGCAAATACTTGCAGGACATGATAGTGCATGTGAAGCTTAACATGATCTTGTATCATTTATGTCTCACACAAACAGAGTACAACTTTTCTGACCTTGTGGCCTCGACAACGGCAGACGATGTTGATGGCATGCTAACAGTCCATTTATATCTCAACTCTTTCAGCGTCAACCTTTTTAACACTAGAAATGTGCACTGATTGTCGAATAATTACAATGTTCTACAATCTACTGTCATGAGCCGCTCGTCCACGGGCGGCACCCAGGCGCCGGGTTCGTCCGCGGACCGCACCAGCGCAGCTGGCGCATACCGATCTCGTCTCCGCAGCAGTTCCGTGATTGGCTGCTC
>OMKY01122825.1:1473-11541 GCA_900302395.1 Bregmaceros cantori | reverse complement strand
GGATTTTTTCGGATCATCGCAAAAAAAAAGAAAACAAAAAAGACAAGACAAAAATAAAAACACAAGTTTGTCTTTTGTTTATTAAAAACTGTTGAATTAAAATACATTAACTCAACTTAAGTGCATCGGGATTATATATGTTTTAAACATAAATAATATTAATAACCACATATTATATATTTACAAATGTAATAAAGAGAACATTGTTATTTATTTTCAATTGAACATGTATATGTTGCTGCTCTTATCAAAATCATATTGAATTACACACTGCCATATTTTACTTCATTTATGTGATTTATTGCATTTCTGAACTATTCAGTTGAGACACAGACAGACGGGGAGAGAGAGAGACAAAGAGAGGCAGAGAGACACAGAGAGAGAGAGGCAGAGAGAGAGAGAAAGAGGGGGGGGGTGAGAGAGAAGCAGAGAGAGACACAGAGAGATCGACAGAGAGAGACAGATAGTGTTGAAATACTCGCCGGCTTTTCACTGCGAAGGCGCTACAGCTGTGAGCGCGCGCGCGCACGCACACACGGGCACACATACTTGTGTGCGTATACACACACACACACACACACGCTCGCGTACACACACACGCTCGTGCGTGCGCGCGCGCGCACACACACACTCGCGCACGTTTCTGCTACACAGGGCTGTATGGGGCAGGGAGAGTCGTGTTTTAAACTGGTCCGCAGCGGAGCGGTGTGTGCCGTGAGGCCACGCACACGCACGCGCCTAGTCCGTGGTTCAGGCATGTTCCGAACTGTTCCCCCTGTTCCGATCCGAAATTCGGATCAACGGTGATCCGTTGCACACCTACAAATTACTTATTCTTATAATTTTTCACCTCATAATTTCAATTCCTTGAAGATTAACAGATACCCCTTAATTCAGGATTCACATAGACTTTTGAATACGGTTTTAATTATTTTTATACAATATTAATAAACATTCTCCAAATATTATTTTATTATTTTTATGGGGTTTTTTGTTGCCCATTCAGGCTATTGTTTTCAAGTTTTGATTGCAGGCTCTGGAAACGGGGAGCTGTCTGTGGGGGACGCGAACCCATGACGCACCGCAACATGCGTTTTGCTGTCCTGTGCCTATCTGACTGAGCTATCTGTACAGCACATATTCAGCATTTAACATTCAGCATTAAAGCCCAAAATAAATTTACAATTAATAGCAGTCGCTATTATTGGTTACTCCCCACATTTTTTTTCTGATCCAATGATTCCAACCCATTAATTACATAACTAGAAGTACTTGGAGAGCGCAAGACTTCAAGTCCATAGTGGATTGTTCTTTGGGCCAATAAACACCTCTGGTAAAAAGAAAAGATTAATTTTGTTCACAAACAAATCAAGGATCATATGCGTAGGTAGCAGAGGTAACAATTATACAAATCAGCCTTCATTGTCAACTGCACTCAACACTCAGCCTTCAATACAAGATATCGACACAACAATAAGTTAACATGGTGTAAAGCTTTCCACCTTCATCATGGCATTCACAAGCCTGTGTGCCGATACACAAAACCTTCATTTTTTTAAAGGTATGCTGTCAGTGGTGATAACCTCTTTTTAAGTGTTAATATTATCTATCAGGGCTGCAACCCTCATTGTTTTTTCCTCTCAAAGTTCACTTATCTTTATATATATATATATGGGGCTTAACAGTGTTCAGTATCCAAAAGAATGGTTTGGACAGAGTTCGGACCATGATGCTGGGAATGATGATTGGCATAGGGAGTAAATATGTTTGAGTGGAGGAAAATTTTAAGATTAATTGAATGTGGCTAAGATATTAAATACTTCATCATCATAATCAATTGGTTGATTTAATCAGTTGCAGCTCTGCTATGTCCATCCAAGTTATTTTGCACTCATTTTTTAGCCTGGTGAGCCAGAACCATCGCATCGCACATCGCTAGACTTTTTCAGCGATGCATGAACGATGCGTTGATTCTGGCTCGCCAGGCTAGGTATTTGGGATCTGTTCATCTGTGTTCGCCTGTGGGTCTGTTGGTGGCTTGGCTTTTTTTTTCAGACTTCTTTGGGCCTGCTAATCTAAACACACTAATCTAAAAATTGAAATTGTTTTTGCAAGAAAACGACAAGTCTTGTGTTGCATTCTGATTTCAACGTCACGTTTGTGGGTGCCTGGTAGGGCTATCAAATCAATCGAACAATCATCAACCAACAAACCAAATTGTTTTGTTAATCCAGGAAATTGCAGCCGCACAATTTTGATAATTGAATTTTAGGGATAATTTAATCTTATTCAGAGTTTGAATTTTTCAATCTATTCTTCAGAAAATCTAAATCTGAATGTGTGTGTATGCCAAACCTTTGTCCCCACGGGAGACCCTACCAGTAGACCTTGAACAAATAGTAGGGCTGTGTATCGAATTCCCTGAATTGCTTTGATTACAATTCATAACGTCACGTTTCGAGTAGATTCACTTTTTTTTATCATTTTGCTGGATTATTGCTTTAAAATAAATACTGTCCCATAGACAAAACAGCCCTTTATATTTGCAAGAGAGTTGATCAATCTGGAAGTATCCATCTTCATGAAAAGAAAAAATCAAGTCAACACCACTGCTTTTAGTTGCATTATCTGCATTTCACGGGGGGAGGGACTTAAATTATTTTTAACAAGTCATCATTTTCTAGACCATCCATCTTTTGACCTTTTAGGTTGAGGCTCAGACTGGAGACATTGGTGGGACCATTTTAACAAGTATCGTGGAAGGACGCAATTGAGCCACGCAGCTGAAAACCTCAACTTCTCTAGTTGTATTAGAGAGATCAAGATATTTTTTTCCAATCTGTTGGGGAGGGAGCATGACAGTCTTTCCATTTAAGGAGAATACATCGTCTAGCAAAAAGTGTAGAAAATGCTAATAAGACTCTTACTTTATGAGGATGAACAGGAGTGTTTGGCATGGGGGTGACCCTCGCAGGACATTCACAGCTAGTGGAGTGAATGATCAGTCCCATACCCCTGTCAGAAATGATGTGTTGCTCAATGGCAAGTTTGCTACTAAGTTGGCATGCTTTGTTGCTTTGATGTCTAATTCTATCAGTTAGCATGCTGTCTGTGCGGTCTGTGGTCCAATTAGATGCCTTCGGTGGCATCTAATTGAGTTTGGCTATTCTGTTACAAGCGGAGATAGTGAAATATGTTCATAATCATGATTATGATTATGTTGGCATGCTGACAGACTGCCAATCTTGTGGTGTCTATTGGGTGAGCATGCAAAATGCTGTTGCTGCTAATGCGAATGCTGTGGTGTGCTACTGGGTTAGTGTTAATTCACTGGTGGCATCTGAGTTAGCACGCTATGGCTAATGCGTGACTAATGCTGTGGTGGCTACTTGATTAGCATGCTGGCAGTCTCATGATGTCATGGTGACTGTTTGATCAACACGCTAACATTGGGCGGCTAGGTGGCTTTTATGGTCTGCTGTCGCACACACAGATGAAATACTATGTTTCAGTATTGGTTGGATATGGTATCCACTATTCCCCAACGTATTTTAGACAATTGTGCCGATTAGTTGCCGATTACTGAAGCAGTTAGTCGATTAATCAGTTGGATATTTTTCTTCAGAAAAATACCCAAAATACTCATAGCAAGCAACAATTTCAAGAGATGAATCTTGTTAACTTGAAATATTGTCCGATTCGGCTATTCTCAAACAGCAAATTAACATGGTTTTATTCATATTCATGTGTTTTAGCCATTATCTTGATTTAACACTTCATATTTTCTAAACTTATCAATTAATCCAAATTTGGCTGTGGCCCAATATGAAGTCGTGTCGGCACAAAACTGCTGGCAATAACAATGATTCAATTCTTGGGCGATTATCGACTATTAGATTAGTTGCTGATTAATTTGATCATTGATTAGTCGATTAATCGACTAATCATTGCAGCCCTAGTGTTAACTTCGAGAGAATGGCTAATAACATCAAAATGCATTCCCTCTAGGGATGCCAAACTTTCTATTGATTAATCTAGTATTTCAATAAAACATGTTTTTGCTAAAATAACAAGGAATTATGCCTCCACGAGAAGAAAATTAATTCTACTAATAATTAATAACCAATATACGTTTGGTTTGTGTTTTTTTTTCCTCAAAGGTGTTATTTAAACATAAGAATGGAGTTTGGGCTGAATCACGTCATTTTGTAGTATATAGTTATCCAGGCAAGACATTTTATAGTGGAAAACATTTTCTAATTGAGTAATCGTCATTCACGATTAGTGGAATAATTATTTCAGCTCTAGTGATAATTTTCTTCTAATATACAATGGTTGTGCTGCGGACTAGTGGCTGCTTCATCGTCTTTAATTGTGTCTTGAGAAAAACAAAACAAATGTTTACATAACGCAAACAAATTAAATCCTATTTGATCTGATTCATAATTTTCTGGATCAAATGTGCACAGATATATTCCACTAATATTAAATCTGTGGAAAAGAACACCTGTTAATTTTGACCACTCTTTTTAACACAGACATATTAGACCGGCCGCTTGTGGAGAACAGAGGAATTACACATCATTATTTTAATTTAAATTACTGTAAAAGTAGACTTTCAATCAATCTTCGCTTTTTAAGAGATTCTCCTTGGTTGGTGTGGCACTCGCATATGCCTCAAGTATATTGTAGTATACATTTCTGAAAATGAATCTATTTAAATATTCAATTAATGCGTTACTTGATTTTGGATCACTAATCTATCTTTTTGTCACTAAAAGACCAACATGTGATGTTTCATCTGTGTGTGACGGAGTGCCTGAAGGCTAAAAGCTGGCTCCTGGGCTAGCGTGCTACTCGCTACAGCCTGTCTCGTGGCTCTGCTTCATCCAGTGGAGGGGGGTGTGCGCGTAGGGTCGTGACCTGAGGTGCAAGAGCACTTGTTGCTAGATGCAGTGTGACCATGTGTGTCCGTGACCACATGACCTCTGACCTTTGACCCAGATTGCGATGATGATGACCCCCCTCCCCCTCTCCCTGCCAGAACCCCCGAGTCCTTCATCCTAGTCACAGGTGGGTGTGGTTTGTGTGTGTACTGCTGTGATAGGGTGTGGCAATTTTGGCAGTAGAAGTTTGGTAGTGTAAGGTTGCCCCATGTCGGTGCACCTTCTGTTACAAGAGGCGATTAGTGAAAGATGATTGGGTAGTGTTATATGTTGCTCTGTGCCGTGATGTCCTGATCACCTTTTTTGTTTTTTAAAGATTGATCGAAACATGATTTTCAGTGTGCACCCGATTCTGATGGACCAAAGATCACAATACTAGGAACTCGAGCATTTAGCCTAATGCCAAATTAATTTGTGTCCCTCGTCTAGCCTTGGAACGCCCAATATTTACAAATGTATCAAAAAGGGAAACTTCAGTGTCAACTTCAGTGCAGTCCCATAGAATTACAATTCTCCACCACTTAACTTTGGACAGTTAACTTTTCATTTAAGATGCATGAGGTCTATTGCATGGATATTGTTGGTGAGGAGTTTTTAGCTCAGCGATTCAGAGATGCATGCAAGTATGGAGGCTCTCATGAAGGGCTGCTTGTACATGTCCGCCTTTGCAAGGCACTGAAAAATGACCAGATACATAAAACTCAAGAAAAAGCAAAGCTCCAGAGTCCAGACTGGAGGTTGGAATTTGTGCAACGCTAGCGGATTATTCGTCAGACTTTGGGTTACTATGGGATGCAAGGACATGATGAAGTTGCGATCTGATAGGTTGTTTTCTTTTTCAATTGAAGCTTTGGGAGTCTTTTGGGGGTTCATTCATCTTTTAATTCATCTTTAATTACAAGTCCATGGTTTCACTGTCGTGCAAGATTTTCAGAATTCTCCTTCACTAAGACCTTGACACCATTGCTTGCAGTTGATAACCACCCACAGTATGCTGCTCTCACTAATGAACTGAGGACAATTGTGAAGCCACCGAATCGAGATGATTGAACTGCGGCTTCCACCAAACCACTCTGAGATGTAGAGCAGATTGGGAGAGTGTTCTGTTACGGCTGGGTTCCCAGAGGTTTTCCCCTGTACAATGATTTTTTTTTGGACACCATTATGTCCTGTATAGCAGAAATCACTCGTTTACCTTCACTTTGTTTTGGTTGTTTTTCACCAAAAACGGCAAAACTTTGAATTAGTGTCATTTTCTTCTTCAAAAAAGATCCAAACCAATGGTCTATTGAATCGAAAAAGAAATGAGTTTTGCGTACCATAACACACAAACAACAATACATGAATGTTCTAGAAGAAATCACGTACCTTGGTTTCTGAATCATGTTTTTTGATGTGTCTCTCAGACTTGGCAGATAATAAGAAGCGGCTGTCAGCTGAGGCTGCACTCAGCACAACAACTGATGGAAAAACGGACCCGGCTGGGTAAGACTTGGCCTTCACCTTCTAAATAAGACTAGATATATAGAACATCTTCTAAATAGCACTAGATATATAGAACATCTTCTGAATAACAGACTAGATATATAGAACATCTTCTGAATAACAGACTAGATATATTGAACATCTTCTAAATAAGACTAGATATATAGAACGTCTTCTAAATAACAGACTAGATATATTGAACATCTTCTAAACAAGACTAGATATATTGAACATCTTCTGAATAACAGACTAGATATATTGAACATCTTCTAAATAAGACTAGATATATTGAACATCTTCTAAACAAGACTAGATATATTGAACATCTTCTAAATAAGACTAGATATATTGAACATCTTCTAAATAAGACTAGATATATAGAACGTCTTCTAAATAACAGACTAGATATATTGAACATCTTCTAAATAATGGACCAGATCTTCATCTTCTAAATAGCAGACTAGATGTATTAAAAACATTCTTAATAGTGTGGAACGATGGACACTTTGCACACTCTGGACACCATTTTGAATATGTAGAGGAAAGGAAGGGACCACACAGACAAAATTGTCAGGCTGGTGGGTACAGGCACTGTTGTGGCAGGTGTGAAGCTGACTAAATGTAAGTTTAGTCTGTATTTTTTTTTTTTTTAACGTGAACTGCCACAGACCAACATTCATTTATCCTTTTAAAGGCCAATTCTTAGCCTACATGTGGCTGATTACGTACGTAATCCGTCCATACATTCTATGCGTTGCCTTCATACATCCGAGCGTCTTTTACGTTGCAACAACAGCTATTTATACTCAATAGCCCCCTACATTTTCCGGTAATAATGCTCAGTTTCATCCGTTCGCACGTAATTGTAAGGTCCCCAGATCCGTATCAATTCACGTGCATAATCGATGGAGAGAACGTGTGAAACCATATCCGTATTTTATGTGAGGTATGAATGGGCCTTAACTCTCAAAAGCGGCTAACATTTTACATTTGAGTTTAAAAAAATCAGTTATTCAAATACATACATTTAAATTGTTTCAGTCCTAGCTGCAGCCCTACACTTACTGCTCTGTCCTCACAGCTTTTATAAAATGTTTATGTTACGATGCATTTTTGCCGAATGCATGAACAAGTAGTTTGCATGGCTGTGACCGTTCTTTGTAACATTGTGACCTGCAGGGTTCGGTAGCTGGCTGCACCAAGCCGACTTGGATCGGCACTTCCCATGGACCTACAGCCAACCCCTCGCCTACAACTCCTCCTCACGTTTTATTTCTGTTGCTTTCCTTGCTCGGAAGCCGCGGACCACGGGACGCAGGGCCCAGAGCAGGTCGGGAGGAGTTGACGTCCAGGAGGAGGTCGTATGCACAGCCTCGACGGAGGGATGGACTGAGCGATCTTCGTACATTTCCTCCTAGTTGACTTGTTTTTTGTGGGGGGGAGGGGCAGGTGGTATCCTACGACTGCGATAATCATGACACAAAGCAATCACTGCATCTTCGGACGAGAAAAGGTACACAAATAGTTAACGCGACGTGTACTACGAGATGCTCACGCCTCGAGTGGGGACCACCCAGTGTTGCTGTCCACTTTGAGGATCCTGCCAATCCAACCAAAGCTTGTCTGTCTGTCTGTCTGTCTGTCTGTCTGAGCGTGTGCGAGTGTAGATATGCAAGTTTATGTCCCACGGGGGTATACTACAAAGTAGAGAGACGGGCCGAGGGAACGGAAACCAAGCTCGCCTGCCAAGCTCTTATCTAACGAATGGCTGTCAGTAAATAATGGTCGGTGTTATTTATTATCAACCCCTTAAATGTTTTTGTTTTCTTTTGTCACAAGTTAAACATATTGGGCTGTGAATATGTATACATTTACATGAAAACATATTGGCCATTATCTGCATCATCAACAAAAAATGAATGCTTTGCAACTCTTAGCTGAAGCCCGAATCAATCTTGTCACCAGAGTAACGGATTTTCTACATATTTAAATGAAAACATTTGATTTCAGGCTATATGTTCTGACGGTGCTGGTTAATCCATAGAAGGTATTCTACAATTAGTGTCCGACCAATAGGTCACAGATATGAGGTTTTTTTTGCTCTATCGGTGAAATTAGATGGCCAAACATGGATACACATACATTGATATGCCAATAACAACGAAAGGTTCTATAGGTTGGCTGGGGCTAAACAAGATCAAATGTCTTTATGTGTCTGTTCATATTAATGTGACATAATGTAAGTCTTGAATAAAGACTAGTTCATCAAAGGAGCGGGCGCTGTGACTACAATGCCTGACCTTTAATCTCTGCTAAATATTACCATGTTTCTTTTTTTTCTGTAAGTTATTTTTGAGCGCAAGCACTGTTTTTCATTCTTTATTGAGAGATGGTGACAGGATTAAATCGGGAACTGGGATGAAGAGTTGGTGGGAGACATTGCAGAAAAGCCGGACAGGGGATTTGAACCTGTGGTCTGGGGGACGCACTCTCAAACCGCTCAGCCACGGCGCGCCCCATATTACCACATTTCAAGGTTTGTTTTTATTCCAGTTCAAAATTCTAATTTTATATTGGTTATGGACATTTGCCTACTATAAAATTGGGTATTGTATCGGGCCAAAAATTGGTCAAACGCTATTCTACATTTTGCAGGGTGCCTTGATTGATGTGTTGAAATGAAAGGCAAAACAACATTGGTAAAGCCTTGCTAAGTGAAGTTGTAGCTGCATCTGTGTAGTATACCCCCTCATTCATAATGACATTCGGTTCAGTGAACAATCTTCCGATTTTGGACCAATATACAATGAACAACACTCTTACCTTCACGCTGTGCAACTTATGCAGTTTTTATATTGGCCCTAAAACATTTTTCTCAATAGCTATGCTTAACAATTCTTTGCTTCTAGTCGCAGATTTAGGTCCTGTAGTCTGTGACGGTGGTTTTTGTACTAGGTTTGGGCGATATCTATATTTTCATTGGAAGATATCACAGTATCCAATTTTATTGTCTACAAATTTTGAATAAATGGTAACCGTGTGAAGTGGCCTCTATTGGGTATTAGTGGGATGACTACTCGAAAAGTAAATATTTTGACTACTTGTACCAGATCAGTGAATGTTTAGGAACATTAAAATGCAGATACTGATGATTCTGTCGTATAGGGTATTTGGTATAATATATAAAAGTTTAAAATCGTCTGGCAAGCCAAATCAAGTTCTAATCAAGTCTGCCATACAGACGATACCCCTGATATTGGACATGGAATTGTCGATATTTTGAGATCGCAATATACTATATTGATATGTTGCCCAAGCCTAATCTGTACACATATAGCCATGAGAATGGATGTAGTCACTCATGCATTGTCATGGTCCATATATTCACAACGGTCCCCTTGGCCCCGTTACATGTCTAGGAACTGTGTTCAGGAGGTGATTGACGACTTCAGGAAGTGTCAAGGGAGTTGCAGTTTGTCATGTGATGTTGATGCGATGTGTGGGAAATGACACGGCACGTTTTGCAAGTCATTGCAGTATTTATTTGATTTCTCTGCACAGGAAACGTTTGCTGGTCCTTCGTTCACCCATTGCCTCACACACACCCTACGCACTAACCTGGCTTTTGCATTGGGTC
>OMKY01122811.1:2224-17425 GCA_900302395.1 Bregmaceros cantori | reverse complement strand
AAAGGGTCAGAGAAATCCGGCATCACCAGAGTCAAGAAACAAAGCAAATACTGTTGGGGTACTTACATCATGTTCTGTCCCCATGATGGGGGATGGATGCCACAGCATGCCAGTCGTTTCTGTTCTAAGCCCTTCTTACTGCATGCACATGGTTTGAGGTACTAGTACATGGTTTGACAGAATGAACGCCATTCATAAATCCAGTGTTTCCTCTTGCTGTATATCCTCGGTGCCAAGCCACGTCTATAATTGTATTGACAAATCCATTGCCTGTGTGTGTGTGTTTCTGTGTGTGTGCGTGTATGGGTCCCCTTGTAAGAATATGTGTATATGCTTGCATTGGGTTGGGAAGGTTGTGGGTTAATTGTTCCTTTTTATTTTTGCTGTTTTGTTTGTTTGAGATTTTTTTTAAAGTTATTTTTTACGGCATCAGCGCCGTTTTTCCATCTTTATTGGATAGTATTAGCAGGAAACTGGGTTGAAGAGATCGGGGGTAGACATTGCAGACAAGTCGACGAGCGCAGTCGAACTCGCGACACGCGCCACTAACATGAATGGGGTCGCGTTACGTGTGGTGTCCATAACCACTTGGCCAACATGGACCCCCTTGAAGCAGAATTTTGAAAGAAGACAACATGGTCAAATACAATTTTGTTTGTCTTTGTATATTATTATTATTATTATTATTATTAATATACGTTTTTTTTATTACAGCAGCACAATAATAATTATGCTTTTTCTGGTTCGATTTTATCAGTGAAAAAAGATTAAATATTCAAGCAATCCTAAAACCAAGGATGAGTTCTCTGTACCTCATTCTAAATTGAATGATGACATTTCTTATTTTTTTAAGAAATTAAAATTGAATCGAAAATCAGGTGTTATGGAAATGTGATATGTGACATAATCGGATGTCCCCTCCCATCGGCTATAAATCAGTAATGCTTTCGCACGTGTCGCGCTCGGCCATGTTTCCTGCTTACCTCATAGCTTAGCTTAGCTAGCCAATACCCGGCTAATGTCCAGTATAGCCTAATAAATGAACCCTCTAGACATATTCCCGTGTCAAGACATTTCCTCTGCATGGGCACCGTATCTGAGCTGCCATTACAATGGTGTCAGAAGTGGGATTGCGTGGGTCGATGCTATCCCAAGCCCCCAAGGAGAGATCAGCTCCCCTCGCCAAGCGCGAGCAAGTAATACACGGCAGTCCACACCACTTTTAGCCAATCAGGACAATGGAGGCTTGACTCTACAAGTCACATTTCCATAACACAGGTTTCAAAGACAAAAATCTGGATCTTATTTTCATATACAATCATACAGCCTCTCTCACCTTAGCATTTAACTCACCTTAGCATTTTCTTGCAGTGCTTGCAGCAGAAACATCTTTTGTGAAATATGCATTTTTCTGTCACAATTTTCTCCAGTTGGTAAACAGGCTTGGAGCATGCAGAACACAGCTCTGGGCTAGACACCGGGAACTGTGGTGGAATAGCCAGGGCACAGCAGAAGGTTCATGGACTTTATTGAGACAGGGTATTTATTAGAATATGTGGGGCAGTGTTGTACACAAACGTTTTCAAAGACGTTCATGAACTCCTTCATATTATAGCCAAACGTGAAGGAGACATTCTTATGCTTGATGAACGTATAATTGTGAACATTGAACTGAGCTGTATTTTCACTTCAGAATTTGTTCATATCAGATTTCAAAAGCCTTCTGTGTGGAAAAAAACAGCAATAAAGCAAAAAGCATTCCAAACGCCACTGTTTCTATCCACCTCTGAGTATCTAACACCTAATCTAACACAATGTTAAAGCACTTAAATATTGTCATTTGTTGTCTTTGTACACTTAATAATTTTGAAAAATTATAGCTGACAGCAATGTCAAAAGAACAAAAAAAACTAAAAAGTTCAATTGGGAGCACTACCTGTTCATAGTTCAAAATGTCATGTTGAAAGTGACTGGGCCCAACACTGATGTGGGGACCTTATTGATAATCTACCACGACACAGACATGGCACAAAAAAATTCAGATTTTAGCTGCACAAGGTTAGCCTTGTGAGATGACTCGATTCTCACCTCTTCTCTTTTAAGATATATCCAGACTCAAGATCAACCAGCATTATTATTTATTGTTACCATTTATTGTTTACATCATAACAGACATGCATGATTAAACAGCTACCAATGATCATGATAAAAGCAGGCAAATAAGAAGTGAGTCAATTATCGAAAGGAGAACAAATTACAAGGCCAGACGAAATATTTCAAGGCTTTGAACTTTAATATAAACACATCTAGCTTATGTACATTTTATGTTTATTTCATTTTTTCCTTCACGTTGACTTTATTGAACACAATTGAAAATTGGCAAAAAAGGTTTTGCAGTTCATATACAGCTTGGACTTGACTGGCCATTATTTACCTTTGGGAATTTGAACTTGTTATGTCACATTTGACTTTCGTTTCTCTCATGTGAGAAGAGCAATAACCCTAGTTGAGTAAGTCCAATGACTTTCAAAATGGTCCATGATAGCACCTTGCACAGTTGAAGGCTTGAAGTATATTCATGACTACTTATTAACCAGATGATTCCCCAGCGGATCAGTCTGCGCCTGAATCATGTTGATTTTGCGTCGTGGCTTCCGTGGACTATTTGATGGCTTCTTGTGCAAGTCACTGGACTGCTTCCCACCCCCCTTTCGAGGATCCATTGCCTGACATTGAACAGGAATGCTAGTTGTCACCTGGGCAGCATCCTGGAAGTTATCTTGGGTCTCTGGACGTTGACAACATGTAGAGAATTTTGCAGTTGTGTCTGTCTGTGATTTCTCATCCTTCTTTATAGCCGATTGAATTGAGATGAAGGCAGGTGAATTTGGTGGACTGGTTCTCTGTTTCTCGCAGTCTTCATTGCTTTCGCAGGCAGTTATAGCCACACCTCTTGCAATGGGGCCTTCATGTTCCTGGACTGTCTTCAGTTTACTCGATCCAATGCTAATTTTCTGGATATTTCCAGTAGGCGGCTGACCCATTGACTCTTTTAAGAGGCTTGATAAACCTGCGATGTCTGCCTCAGACTTCAAACTGGACACAGAATACAGGGCCTTTTTTATGGCTTCTTCAATATCCACAAGTCTGGCCAGAGTCTGGTCCTTCAGGTTAATGATCTCCTCACTTGCTCTTTCAAGATCTCCAAACACATGAGCCATTGATGGTACACTGTCAGCACTGTGCTTGACTGGCATTGGCTGCATAGTTGGCTGTTCTGTTGAAGACGGTTTGTTCTGCCTTGTGCACCGAGGTGCGACAACCCAAGCTGGAACATCTTCAAATACCCCCCTCAGAACCCCAACGTCCACGTGAGTTGTGTCCTGTTCAATCTCTTCTACTCGACTGAGAATGCCCCATAGCTCCTCTTGTTTCCTCAAATTCTCAAAGATCTCCTTGGCCTCCTTGGTGTTCCCTCGGACAATGTCATCCATGTGAACCGACAACCTTTTCCGCCGCTCATCCTCAGTTTCAATTCTAACTTTCTTTTCCCGCATTACAACTTGACATCCCTGGGAAGTGTTACTGGTGTCCAGGCTCTGCAGGCAATCATTTAAAGCCCCATCCTTTTGTTGCACATCTGATTTAGACTTCTTTTTCACTGTCTTTGATCTCTTAGGCTTAGCAGGTGCAGTTTTAGGAGGAGCCAAAATTTCTTGGTCAAACAGATCACGTGACTTTTTGAAATTTATATTTTCTTCATCTACCTCCCCCTCCATTACCTCGGGGACATTTGCTTTTGTTTTATTATCTGTATTAGAAGTAGACGCAGGTTTTAAAGGAACCCCAGGTTCCTTGTCAAATTTCTCAAGTGATTTCCTGAAGTCAATCTTTTCCTCATCAACGTCCCTCTCACATATCTCAACTTGAATGTCAGTTTGATTCGTTTTAGACTCAAAATTAGTTTCCAAATGAGCAACCGCTTTTGGTTCTTCCGCTGTTACAGGCAAACATTTATTCTGCACAACTGTATTTGCACCTGGTACAGCCATGTGTTGCTCTTTGTGTTGCCCTTGCAATGCAGAAACCTGGGTGCTGTTTTGTTTGTCATCCTCAAGGAGGTGTTCTTGATGTTTCTCTTTTAAATTCCCCGGTTTGGGCTTGAGAGCTGGTTTAGGACCAATTGGCCCCTTGGTGTTCTTAGAGATGTTAGAATTGGGTGGATCTTTTGAGCAAAGCAATTTGGCATGATCCTCTCCTAAACATTGTGGTTCTTCCTTGGGTTTCAGAGCTACTGAGGAGTCCAAATGTGTCAATTTTTCTGGTCGCTTCAGCTTATTGTCAATGTGAGCAGGGGTCCTATACAACATGGCCGCTTTGAAATCTCCCTTGTCGACATTGACATTTAGGTTTGCCAGAGACTTCAAGGCTCCTTGAACACCAAGCACTATTTCTCTTTCATCTTCCTGGGCCCCCATTGCAGAACTCTCTGCTAATGTTTGGATGGTTTCAACCTTTGTCCTTATTGGTTCACAAGGAATTGAAGTAGATGGCTGAACATGTACTGGTTGATGGAAATGTGCCTCAGACCCAGGTTTGGCAAAATCTTTTTTGGGAAATACTTTTTCACATTGAATGCTTGGTTGTGGTGTTCCTGTTTGCTTTCCATCTGATTTGGAGTCCAAATCCTTCACCTGCAGCGTCTGCTTTTGTTGAGACATTTCTTTTTCTCTGTCAAGGTTTGCCTTATGTAGAGCTTTGGCATCAATTGTTGCTTGCCGAAGACTTTGGATTGCCGCCTGTAGGACGGCGAGTTCATCTTCTTCATCCTCAACAACAGCTTCAACCAATTCGGCTTGAAATAGAACATCTTCATCGCGCGTATTGGAACAATACGCTTGGCATTCTAATAGGTCATGTTGGTCAAGTGTGGAGATCTGGGTGTTGGTCTGAGTTTTAGACTTTAGCGGTTGATTTAGTGTGTTGGCTGAGGAGTCACCACTGTTGTGGGATAGTTGTTTTTCCTGATTTCTACTTATTTCAACAGCTGACATGTGTGGTTTTTTTACTGCGCCTTGAGATTGCACAAGACCATCTGCAGTGTCCAGACGTACTCCGCAAGGTTGCTGTGGTTGTTGCTCAGCAGACTCTTCGTGTAGACTTTTTAGATAGCTGTAGTCACCTTTTTCAATGTAGTTTTTGAAAAGCTTCACGTTAAATTTAATTCCTGTCTCAGGCTTTAATGATTCAGTGACAAGTCGTTCCTCACTGGATGCCAAAAGGCAGTTTATGGTCGATTTGATGTCTCCTTTAGGTATATTGCTGACCGTTCGGAAATCGTCAATTGCCTCTGTTTCGTTTGGTGCATTGGCAGGTTGGGGAGGTATATAGCTTTTTACATCACCGTCTGCGTAATTATATAGGGAATACACAGTGACATCGGAATATCCACGATCATCTTTTTGAATGAGCACACCTTTCGTGAATGAGTTGTCTTGGGCAAGCATATCCTCTATGACCTGCAGTACATTAGCTGTTTTGAATTCAACGTCCTGGCTGCTGGTGAGATGGCGCTGGTACACAGGCGAGTCAACAACTACCGTCGACACGTTTCTCTGTTTATCTTCCTTGAGATAGACAACTTGAGGCTTCAGCTTTGTCCTGGGCAGCACCTGCAGGATGAAGTTCTGCGCACTTCCCTCAGCCACGGCGTCCAAGTGGACCTTTGGTCCGGTATGTGAAAGAACAAATTGTGCTTTTCTTGCTAGCATTGTCTCATGTACCTCCACGACGGAGCCGTGAGAATGTATGGCATTGAATTGAAAGAGAGAATTTAGAGTTTCATTAATGCTCTCAACAGCACATTGAATTTCCTCCTGGTTCTGGTGTTGGATCTTGTCGAATGGCAACGATTCAAAGATATGCGCACGGTTCTTCACATTGGCAGTCACTGTGCTCTCACCAGTCGCCACACCAGCCTCATTTGGTTCACTGTTTTTTCGAAGTCTTGTCTCAAAGGACTGTTCCCCCACCATGTTTTTATTTATGAAAGGGTTGTTTTGGAAAAGACTTTCACTAGTTTGAGGCAGATTTGAAGTTGATGCAACTGCGGCCGTGTCTGTATCAAACGATAATTCTTGAGACGTCAGGTCCCAGCCTTCACTGACTGTGTTTCTGCTCTCTTCTATTTTGCATTTCTTGTTTTTGCTATGCATGTCCTGCTTTGTATTTTTGAATTGCATGGGCCTAGATTGTTCCTGAAATTTGCCACGAGTAATTTGTGTCCTTGATGACGTTGTTTCAACCAGACTTCGTTCAAACATCTTTTTGGTGGACCGGACATCGACTTTCACCATCTCTTGCTCAGCCTGTGAGCACATATCAACATCATTCAGTTGTTCTGCGTCTTTCATTACAACCTTGGCACCGTCATCTTCATCTTTCACCCTTGACGGATCAACCCGAGAACTGATTCTCATGACGCCTCCTCGTTCATCTACACTTGAAGTGAGTTTGTACAGACCAGGATCGCTTGCGTTGCAGTTCTCAAACATCTGTCGCCTGGAGAGTACATCTCCATCATACACGTTTAGCCCGTCGGTCTCTAGCCTTAGAACCTCAGCCAGCTCCTCATCCATCACCCCATCCAGAGTCTTCAGCTCTGGGTGAGTGTGCTTGAGAAGTCTCTTCAACTCGCATTGTTGCCGCTTCTGGTGCAGTACAAGTTTGGAAGGCTGTTGTAAGCACGGTGCCCCTCCATTGGCGGCACAGAGTGATGGCTTCACGTTGCCTGTTGATTTCTGATATTCCTCGGCCATCTTGACTGAAGAACAGAGCAGATGAGTGAGACTTTGAAGTGGGTGCAAATATACAAAATTACATGCCAGAAGATTTTGAGTCAAGTCCACACATTACCATTGTGAGGGATGCAGCATGCCACAGTTCGGGGGTTAGATCCACTCCTCGTCCGTCTTGATCCTCCATGTATGTTATTAATTATCCCATGTTAGTAGGTCAATAGACAGTGTTGAAAACATTTAGTGAGTTGCAGAGATGGCAAGTAACGAAGTACAAATACTCAAGTACTGCACTTAAGTTGAATTTTCAAGTATCTGTACTTTTAGAAGGACTTTTTTCTCTGATACTTTTTACGTGTACTCAGTAGATCTTTAACAAAAATATCAGTACTTCTACCCTTTACTTTTCCCAAAACAGTTGTGTTACTTTTTTTCTGCAACAACATGGTAGGACTACATGTATAGTGAGAATGAGTCAGTTGGGGGCAGTACTCGGTAATGCACTGAGTACAGTAGCAGTTAATAAGTCGTTTTCATTTAGTCTCTGGTTGTGCCCCTCAAGAAAGATATTGCCTGTGAAGTGTTAAGGCAAATTTGGGGTTTGTACTTTATACTTTGAAAAATACTTTTGAGTACATTTTAGAGCATGTATTTTTTACTTTCAAAAATAGTACTATTGCCATCTCTGGTGAGTTGTGAGGTGCGCATTGCCAATAAAATTAGAAATTGTGTGCATGCTTCGTTAGCAGTAGTCACACTGTATTTCATTATTTCATTTCATTTTACTCATTTCAATATTGTCACATTCACATTTTTCCATAACCGTGGAATGACGCAGCTATATATATATATATTTTTTTTTTTAGGTCGGTGCATTTGCGGTTTTCTCACCTTGAATGGCTTAGGACGCTTGCCACATCCAGGCTGATCCTTTACCTGGAAGAAACAAAAGTCTTCAGCAACTGATTGAATGCACATAAAATTTTTTTTTAGAAAGTAGAGATGCTCATCTTTACATTACAAGATCAGATAGCATTTACCAAGAATATTTGGTGGACCTTCAAACATCAGTGCACATTCCAGGGCTGCAACTAACAATTATTTTGATAATCGATTAATCAGCCATTTTTACTGGTGATTAATCGATTAATCGCTTAATTTTGAATTTTAAGTTGTATTTTAAAATCTGAAGCATTAATTATGATTATGAAAAATTATTAAAAGTTTGCAATATTAATATTACAAACTTTTTGTTGTTTTGTTATCTCCATTTTATAGTAATAGCATGAAATAACCTACTCTCCCAAGCTAAATTAGAACATATTGGTCTTTCACGCAAGCTTACGTGTTGTCTTTATTGTATTGGGGCCTTATTAGGCCATGACCAAACCATGACACTAGAAAAATTGCATTGGGAACAACATATATTCTACACGTTTGATTGGAGAATAGGCCAAAGCATGAAACATTAATTGCTGCCGATTAATCAATTATCAAATTAGTTGGCGATTATTCAATAATTGATTGTCACCAATTAATCGATTAATCGGTTGCAGCTCTTGCACAATCCATGCTGCATTTGTAGATATTGCAAAGCATTCTGTCTGTGGAATGAAGATATATATATTATATATATACATCTCCTGCTCACCGCTTGAATGTTGTTCCTCGCCTCCTCCAGGGCCCTGGCCTTGGCGAGGTAGATGGCAGAGATGGTTTTTACCGAGACGGATGTCTCCCTGCTCCCACTCAACGATCTTCGTTTCAAGTCCTCAGACGCCCTCTTCTGTTTGTCCTCTGCAACCACAACCAGACAAAAGCTTTTACTGATTCTATTTTTTCCTCTAAGAACAAACAAACAAGAAAAAACATGACCATAGCCCCTTCCCAATTCGCACTGGACTTTTATTACCTATGGACCACAGGTCATTTCAAATAATTGCAGAGCACGTCTGAGTTTCATTTGACGTGTCAATGTGCAATGTCTGTGATTTGGAAAGTAATAATTTCACTGCAAGTTACCTACTGTGATTCGGAAAAACACCACAATGGTTTGAATTCAGAATTTGTTTAACTTTGTTAATACACGCACAAGTGTTTGTGCATGTGGGCAAGTGAAAATACAGCATTATGTGTCATAATGTCTGTTAAATTGAGCAAAATACATGATTTTGCTTATCCCGTCATAAGGTGCGATAAAATAACACCGATGTCAGGGGGTAATTCTGAATTACCAGAGGTCGCCACGTACTTCAATGGCAGTGCAAATTGGGCTTATACCAACCATTAACTGCATCATGATAACTGTCAGCTCAGTTTCATGCAATGTGTGTGTTCGCTATTGAGACATACATTCCTTCTCAACATCGTATATGTGTGCACAGGGTTGGAAAGGTTACTTTTTATAGGCAGAGCTGGCAAAAGTACCCACATTTCTTACTTGAGTTAAAGTAAAATACATATGTGAGCAAAACAACTTGAGTACGACTACAAAGTAGTGATCCACTCTCAGTACTGATCTACTCTACTCGAGTAGAGTAAAAAGTACAGGCTCAGAAACATACTGAAAAAGTATTTGTGAAAGTAAAAAGTACAGGCTCTACAATTTACTCAAAAGTACTTTTGAAAGTATAAAGTGCAAAGTAAAAAAAAAAAAAATACATGTATTTATGAAATGCACTTTTTCAATGTTTGAATGTTTGGATGGCTATCTCCAATAATACAGGCCCATGTGCACTCTTGTCTTTCTATACTCTTTGGCATTACTTCCCCCTACTGGCTCATTCACCCTACACACATCCCTACCGCCATCGGTGCGCAAAAAAAGTAACGAGTCTGTATTGGGAAAAGTAAGGAGTAGAAGTACCAATATTTTTTGTTAAAAATCTACTGAGTACAAGTAAAAAGTAATCAGAGAAAAAAGTACTTCTAAAAGTACAGATACAAAAACAACTTAAGTACCGTACTCAAGTACTTGTACTTTGCCATCTCTGCACACAATACTCAGTCACACACACTCAGGCACACACACATCTATCCTCCCATATATATATATATACATACCATAGACATACCCTTGGCATACAGTCAGTGTAGTAACTGTTTTGTCAGATGATGTTATGGTTTTATATAGTCCCTCTTTCAACAGCTGTCACACAGGGCAGTTTCCACACTGTCTTTTTTCAGCGTCCTTTCTCTCTCTTCCTCTGTCTCACTCTTTCGCTTTCTTTTGTCCCAACACCAGGGCTCCGAACCGGTGAAAAGGAACAAATACGGAAAATGAAAACAAAATGATTTTTATGGAATTTTACAAGAGCGGAAACAAAAAAACTGTTCCCGGATAGAAACGAAACATTATGAAATCCACAAAACCGGTTAAAAACGTGTTTTCCCGTTCTCTATATATTTTAACATATCCTATGTCTGGGATACTATTTCCTTCCACTTCTGTCAGTCATCAAGCCCCATAAAATGGCATTTTAAACGGGGGTTTTCACATTAATACAGTTGCACTGAAGGTTGAAAGTCAACCAAATATATTATGTATAAATAATATCTAAACGTAACATTGCACAAAATAACGAACTTTAAGAACAAACAAAATTTTTGCGTTCCGAACCAGTTCAGGTCCGATATTTTGGCGGTAGAACGGTTCTGAAAAAGAAAAGACTGAACCATTCCGAACGGAACGTTTTAAAAATAATTTTGTTTTCAAGCCCTGCCCATCACTCTCTGTCACACTCTCCCTCTCCCCCTACCTCACCCTCACTGTCATGTATATGCTGTATTTTTAAAGCATCAAACACACCTTTAAAACGCACTTTTTAAACTGTCAGCTTGCAGTTTTAGACTGATGTAGTGAAATACCTTGATGACACAAAGACAAAATCCAGCCGTGGGAACATAATTTAAGAGGCCGATTACCAGAGATGGCAAAAGTACCGGGATTTCTTAATTGAGTAAGAGTAAAATACTTTGTAAAATGTATTTAAAATAATTTTTTAAAACTAGAAGCACTCAGAGATTGCAAACGTGTGACTAACCCCTAAACCTAACCCCTAAACCTAGTCTAACCTAAAATTTAAAAATCAACAAAAAAAGTGCAATTTGCCATTTGAAAAAAAGACATGGATGTGCGCGCGACGGGATTCGAACTCGGGTCGTTAAAGTTGAGTATGTTACCGCTGCACTATACATCCGTTCCAGAACGCGCGAGACATGCATGACGTCACTATGGAGAATGGGGAGCGCTCAACCGTTAATATCAAATCAAATCAAACTATTTATATAGCACTTGTCATGTAGAGCAATGTTACTTACAGGCAGGGGCGTAGCCAAGGGGTAGCTTGGGGTAGCTTGAGCAACCCCAAGAATTTTGAAAGCTACCCCAAAGCAACCCCTAGGATCAGACTATTAATTATGCAATTGCTGTGTTAAATAAATTAATATTATAAATTCATATATTTCGACCATTTAATAAAACATTTAATGTGTTTTTGTTTTAAATTAAAATTAAAATTATAAACCTAAAGTTATCGCGTGTCGTGTCGGGTCATGTGACCAGCGCCGGCTAGAGCCGAAGTAGCTTGCTGTTTCAACGCCACCTTTGGCCGAAGTGAAAGCACTGAAGGCTTCCCTCCCGGGGCAGAGCGTGCAGACGAATCGCGCCTTGCCGGGCACTCGTGGGGCGGGCGAGAGCAGAGCGCCGAGCACGGCTGCACGGCCCCATTCCCCACGCACATCCAAGCCCCGTGCAGAAACACTGGGCTGTCCGTGGCGTAGCAAGTGAACTTAGCTGGTGACACCGTGAATGCCATGACCGAGACTTGCATTTTTATTATTATACTGAATGGACAGGTTGCAGGCAAGGACGGAGAGAGATGGTGACGGTCAGCCATACGGGGATAGGTGAAGATGTTGGCTCAAGAGACGACCTAAACGGCGTGGCGTTGTGACATACATTTAGATTGGCTACCGAGCTGCGACCCACCACTTCTGCCTAGCATCTTGCCACTTAAGTTCAATTTCGTTCAATTTATTGTCTAATTTGCTCTCTCTGAGACTTTTATAAGTAGTCGTATTAAAATGACATATCGATATCCATGACTTTTAATCACTTTTGTAGTAAAATGTCCAGCAACCCCTTAAAATGTTAAGCAACCCCTAAGCAACTGCACTAAAAATATTCTAGCTACGCCACTGCTTATAGGCTACAGAAATGCACCAAAATTGCTCCGCGGGTTCTGCCCCGGCGCAGGTAAAAACAACTCGAGTAAGACTACAAAGTACTAATCCAAATATCTATTCAAGTAAAGGCTGAGAAATGTATTCAAAAAGTATTTTTGAAAGAAAAAGTACTGGCGTATTAACCGTATTAACTGCTACTGTACTCAGTACATTACCGAGTACCGCCCCCTACTGACTCATTCATGTTATACATGTAGTCCTACCATGTTGTTGCAGAAATAAAAGTAACAACCCTGTTTTGGGAAAAGTAAGGAGTAGAAGTAGCGATATTTTTGTTAAAAATCTACTAGAAGTAGAGTACAAGTAAAAAGTACTCACAGAAGAAAGTCCTTCTAAAAATGCAGTAGAAAACTCTACTTGAGTACAGTACTTGAGTATTTGTACTTTGTTACTTGCCCTCTCTGCCGATTGCAGGATGAAATGTAGAAAGCATGCTGCCTCAGCACCTCTCCATCCAGTAGGGATGGGAAATAATGAAGAATCTAGCCTTATGCAGTCGTCAACAACCATTAAAAGTATATGGCTGAAACGCAATGCTTCTAGTGTAATGTGATTACATGTGATCTGTTACCACCCACCCCGGCGTGGGTGTGAGTGTGTGTAAATGTGCATGTGTATTCATATACCTTTGTTTATGTGCACTACGGAAGGCATGTGACCCCAAACAGGTATTTGCGGAGAAGAATTGTTGGCATGTTTGGGCCCACATCACTCACTCACTGCTGTAGTCCCTGGCTAAAAACCATTGCCATGCTACTGTCACTCATTGTAATTTAGCCTCAAAGGCTTCTCTTCCCCTAATTCCACATCAAACAAGCACTCAGAGATTGGAAACCTGTGCCGTAGTGGTACAAAAAATTGTACTTTTACTTTTGGTGATTAAGTATTATTATGTTACTTATATCCTACAGAAAGACACCGAAATTTAGTCGATTCTTCCGCTTGTCATTTCAGTTATCTTTGCTTTTAGTTTGGAAAATCATTGTGGTTCTAATCTAGCGTGATGAGTCACTGGTTTTTCGATTTGTTTATAAAATGCTTAAACTTAAATGAATTAATACCACACCCAAGAGTAAGTTCACTCTACTTCAATGGTCTGCAGGCAAAGGTTTGCAAAATGTAATTAAAATAAATACAATATTTTGTCTGAAATTATTTATTTTCCTTAAAAAAAAAAAAATCAGAAGTGAAATCTGAAATTGACTTTTCAGAGCTAAAATCAGGATTTTATTTTCAAGCAAAATAGCACAGTAACACAAGCAATGGTAATGTGGACTTCATTATCACTTAGGAGTAGGGCTGAAACGATTAGTCAAATAATCAATGACTAATCGATTATAGAATGAATTGTCAACAAATGTAATAATCGATAATCGCCAAGAAATTGTTTCATTTTCCAGTTTTCCGCTGACATTACCCCTAATGATCCAGTTAATGTAATATTAATACATCATATTTGAAAATATGAAATATTAAATGGTCATGACTGATGTGACAAAGGTGAAAAAGAAGATAAACATCAAATATAATTAAAGATATCTGAATATTACGGTATAAATTGTAATACGTTTGTCTCAAAAAAGTAAGTTATACATTTGTTGGTTAAGAAGAACCAAATTCGACTAGATTTGAAGTTAATCTCTTGCAATTGTTGGTCAGTGTTAACATTTTGGGGATTTGCTAAAAAAAACAAAAACGTCCAACCGATTAGTTGATTTAATCGTTTCAATAATCGGCAACTAATCGATTATTTTAAAAATAGTTAGTTTCAGCCCTACTCAGGAGAAAAAGCCATTTCCTCATTTTTACTGCAAACACCCTGTTTCGGTGGCTCCTGGCATGCATTAACTGTTATGTCTGTTGTCATGCCGAACCAGTTGGCATGGCACTTGCTCAGGAAATAAAATAATTTTAAATGTTACTGCTTGCACACTGGACTGAGAAAGATTTCTTTTTGTTCATGTGCCCTGGTTGCATGGAACTCATAACATTATAAACATGGAGGATATAGTTATAGTTACTATTGTTAAATGTTTTAAAGGGGTGCTTTTAAAGGTGGCTTTAGTTGAGGAGTGCCACTGTTTGTAATCCCACTTCTACTGTGCATGTAGAGATGGCAAGTAATGAAGTAAATAATATAAAAATAGTTAAGTACTGTACTTAAGTAGAATTTTCAAGTATCTGTACTTTTAGAAGTACTTTTTTCTGTGAGTACCTTTTACTTCTACTCAGTAGATTTTTTAAAAATATATCAGTACTTCTACTCCTTAATATTCACAAAACAGGGTTGTTACTTTTTCCTTTTTTTATTCTGCAATGACATGGTAGGACTACTAACTCATTCATGTTCTACATGTAGTCCTACCATGTTGTTGCAGAAAAAAAACAGTAACTGTTTTGGGAAATGTAATGAGTAGAAGTACTGATATTTTTGTTAAAAATCTAGTAGTAGTAAAAAGTACCCACAGAAAATTCTATTTCTAAAAGTACAGATACTTAAATTCTACAATATTTGTACTTCGTTACTTACCATCTCACACATTCTCATGCAGGTTAACAGTCTTGCCTTTCACGGTCTAACAAAAATGATTAATGATTAATTGATTAATCAACTGATACAATTCATAATTAATCAAATAATGTGTTTTTTTAAATATCCATAGTTACAGTGTTGGGCAAGTTGACTTGCAACGTGAACTAGTTCAAATTTCAGTTCATTCCTTGTAAAATGAATCTCTTCATTCTTCGTTCATAGGACATTATTTTGAACTATGAACAGGTGGTACTCCGAAATTAACCTTTTAATTATTTTTTTGCGTTCAGCTATAATAATAATAAAACAAATTATATATATATATATATATATACAGTATATATATATATATATATATAGGGAGAGAGAGAGAGACACAGAGACAGAAAGACAGAGAGACAGAGAGAGTGAGACACAACAGAGTGTGCGGGAGAAAATAGAGTGAGAAATAGAGAAATAGAGTGAGAGAGAGAGACTGAGAGAGACAGAGAGAGACAGAGAGAGACAGAGAGAGACAGAGAGAGACAGAGAGAGTGATACAGAGGATTCATTCAAGAAAGTCCAGAGAAAGCTAATGCAGGGCTGAACAGAACATCCAGAAAGATATCCGATTCTATAATCACA
>OMKY01122805.1:4691-17414 GCA_900302395.1 Bregmaceros cantori | reverse complement strand
CCCCCCCCATCCACCCCACTCATGCCTGGTCGCTCCATCGCTTCGCTCTTTCTGATCTACACCCTCAAAGTGAGGTGAAAGGAATTGAAATGCAGAAAAGCAGCGGAGCTCACTATTAAACATGGCTATCCCACTAAAACCCTCGGGTCACCGCGATCCTCCCTGCTGCTGCCTACTGCTGCTGCTGCTGCTGCTGCGGAGTAGAGAGATCTAGATCTCTCCAGCGTTTCAATAATCAAATGGATGAACAAATTTGCCGTTTCTAGACTTCAGTCTTCACGGACTGACACACTCTCACAAGGCACAGAGAAAAAGTAACCCGTCCGGCAAGAGATGTAAAGGAGTGAGCTCTTTGATCAACATGTATCAAAAGAGCTGAAACCGATTAATCGACGATAATCGATTATTGAAATAATCCCCAAATAATTTTAATTATCAATTAATCAGCAGCGATTAATTGTTTCCTTGTTTGGCCCATTCTAAATAATATTTATTTAAACATGATCACCTCTTTTATAACAGTGCATATAACCTTGTGCCAAGCAGGTTATGTTTTTGGTCACATTGGTTAGTCTGGCAACAGGATAACTGAAAAAAAGTTGTGCACGGATCTGGATGAAAATGTGTACAGTTGTTGGGAAAGACACACAGAAGAAGTGATTACATTTTGGTGCATTTCTGTAGCGTACAAGTAACATAGCATAATAGAGTCTAGTTTGACAACTGTATGATCTTACAAACTGCAGCAACACACAGCAGTTGCCTCCACTCTACTGCGTGTGCCTAACACAGCTCAGATAGGGTAGTGGTTGGCCCTACGGTCTGCCAAGCTGGAGACCTGGGTTCGCATCCAACTGGCACTTTGTGAAAATATTAATTTTTATGACTATAATAATCCCGTGTACCACCAACAGCGAAAAAAAGTGATTACAGTTTGGTGCATTTCTGTAGCCTATAAGTAACATAATAGCGTCTAGCTGTTTTGGTATCAGTGCTTCTAGTTCCTTTTGTAATTCTCCCTTTTATAATTGCTATCTAAAGATGCTTTTATATTTGATCCTGTTTTTATTCTGCGATCAATGTAGCAATTTTATTTCATGCAATCTGCTTTTCAGTCATGTTTTTTTATCATACCATATGTTGTCTCACTGTGTCTTCTGTCCTCATTAGTCTGAAATAAAGATTAATTGTATTGTATTGAATTGAATTATTAAACAATCATCATAAAAAGTCAAAAGTTATAACTATTTGCCGTGGTCGGTCGCTCTTGACTCCCACTGCACCATGTTTGTATTAGTTTAGGATAGATGGCTAAGGCTAGGATAGATGGCTACGCTCATCCTTTTGACAGGGCATTGTGGGATGCTCTGAGTGCACTATATAGGGTACACGGAGTATTCGAACACCCCTACAAAATGTGTGATCCATTTTATCACAACAGCACTATGGATAAGTTGGTATGTTCATAAGTTATATTGGTGAAAAAGATTGGTATAAAATATTAACTTATTAATCCCAAGCCCTGGAACCAGCTCTCAATATTTTATGCCAAAGGGGGACAGAGTTTGCAACATAAAAAAAGAAAAACATACGAAAATCTTGGTTTTTATGTTTTTTGTCTTTTCCTTTACGAAATCAAATCAAATCAAAAATCAACATATCAAGGATAAAAATCAGGATTTTATTGTTTTGCAAAATCGCACAGCCCTACTATATAGTGAATAGGGAGTGTATTCGGACTCAACCATTGTTTTCCAATGATGAGCACCATGTAGTGAAATCACACAAGAGCCTAGCGCCTTTAAGAAGATACCACACATCTCACAATGTTTCCAATCAGCCAGGAAAGGTCATTCTACTCTACATGATGTCACTGAGGGTGTGTTTCTAACATGAATCACTATTAGGGCCTGAGAGGCAATCAGGAGGGCAGCTAGCTATTAGTGCATACTACAAATCAAAATATCTAATCAATATCATTTATTTCCATATAAAAGTGGTTGTGGTCTTTTGAAAAAGGGGGTTCTGCTAAATGCACATTTACAAGTTCCTACAATGACTTTGATTTTTACATTTTACATAATTGTATAGGTGCATGTAATCCCCTGTTACTGGTAAATGTGACTGTAATGTAGAGTGTGTTACTAAATTACATAACCAATCGTACCACTTTTTGGTAATCTGATTACATGACGGTTACGTAGAGTGGTGAAAATAGGGAACGTTGGGCGCCATCAGGGTGGAGTGGTTAAAGACACTGCACCATCGCCGTCCCCCATGCCAATGTCCGCGGTGTCGCGAGTTCTCCTCCCCTCATCGGCAGTTCTTTCTGCAATGGCTACCCCCAATCTCTTCAGCCCTGTTTCCTATTAATCCTGTCTAACACGCCGGAAAAAAAATAAAAAATAACTAGAAGCACTCAGAGATTGCAAACCTGCACCATAGTGGTACAAAAAATAGTACTTTTAGTGCTAGCAGTATGTGTGGCAAGCCATTATCAATGCAAGTGCCCGTAAAGTAGTAGCGAGCCAGAACCACATCGCTCGGTGCAGGTGCGGGAGACGTGGCCACGCGTGACGTCTCTACGGAGAACAGGGATCGTTCACCCGTTAATAATAATGAAGAATGCCTGCTATATTACTTATAGGCTACATAAATACACCAAAAAGTAATCAATTATTTCTTTCGCCATTACCAACAACCCTGCAAAAATTACATCCAGATCCGTGCTCAACTTTTTCAGTTATGCAGAGGACAAACCAACGCGACCAAAAACATAACCTGCTCCCAGTGCAGGTAATAAAAAAGAAAAAAGATAATGATTAATCAGTAATAATAAATTGTGAATATATTTTGACTTCCATAAACCAGACCAATAATATAGTCGAGGAGACAAAGAGGAAATGAGGAGAACCAAAGAAGAAGAAGCAACGCTGGCGCTATAGGTAGTCCGTCATGCTGGGGGACATCCAGTTTATTTGTGGGAGATGGAGACGTAGATTAAGGACCGTATACCAGGAAAGCTATTTGCAAAAGGCAAATTTGTGATAACCTCTGAGACGAGTAAGGATCAACTCAATATGACCCACAAATGCATTGTTTTTATCAGTCTCGCTTTCCAGCTTCTGTTTTCTGGTGGATGCTGTTCAGAGGACTTGTTTGGTTGTATTTGTGTCACGTGGTTCCTCTGCAGTGATGTCAGTAACTAATTCACACTTTGATTTTAGACATTTTTTTTGTAACTAGTAATGTAACATTTTTTCCAAATCAGGAATCACATTAAAGTTAGTATTTATTTAAGGCCCACATCTGATTTTAGTGATTATTAGTCTTCAAATGTGTTAACAATCTCGCCCCTTCATACTTAACTGATCTGCTTCTACCATATCGGCCACTGCGGACCTCGAGGTCCTCCAGCCCTGGTCTCTTAATCGTACCACGAGTTAAATCCAGAACACATGGAGAGGCCGCTTTCAGCTGCTATGGTCCTCGACTTCTGCCAGAGGCCCTCGGAAACAATCAATATTTTAAAAAAGAAGCACAAGGCAAATTTCGTTGACCTGGCATTTGACTAGGATTCATTTTTTACGGTTCCTTGTCTTGTTCTTTGTAAAGCACCGTGTGTTGCTCTGATTGAAATCTGCTGCATAAGTAAATACATTTGAGTTCAAGTTTACACTGCCGCAGACCCAGAGGCTCTCCGGCACTGGTCTCCTTATCGTACCACGAGTTAAATCTAGAACACATGGAGAGGCCCCCTTCAGCTACTATGGCCCTTGATTTTCAATCTGTCAGGGCCTCGGAGACGGTCAACGACATTTCTTTAAGCTGGCTTTTGATTAGAATTCATTTTGTACTGTTCGTTGTTTTGTCCTTGTGAAGCACTTAGTGTTGTTCTGCACAAAATTTAGAAATGTACTACATAACTCAATAAAGTTTGAGTTTACTTTAATATCTGTTCTTTCGTACTGCAGTACAGTAGATTCACTGCACTGCATCTCGCAGGAGTGGGGCCCAAGGAGCTCCAACCGCCATGCAGCCTGACTCGGCCCGCACCCCTTGGCGAGTAATCTCTACCCGTGTCTGCCACCGGCAGGAGCCTCTCTTTGTTCCGTGTTCTCCACATCTTGGCAACAGACTTCTCCTGTCCTCAGCGCCTATCACTTGCACACCACCGTGCAAGTGATAGGCCCATGACTGGGACCGTGGCCCAGGCGTCCCACCACCACCACCACCATACTGACAGACAGGAAAAAACACGAGCGACACTGAAGCATTGGCCGAACCCCACATGCTAGATCAGAACCTGATTGCTCACCGCGTGTATTGTCCTGCACGGAGGTATTTTCCTTTTGAAACGGAAAGGACTGTTTTAGATCCTTGTTGTACAGTGGAATAGGGTTGGTATACAGCTTTGCGGCGGCTGACATTTTGGCACTATCATGTACGGTGAAGTAGGCGCACAGTTAAATAGATAGATAGATACTTTATTGATCCCCAAAGGCAAATTGAAAGCTGCCATCTTCTGGCGAGCATATTATCATGGATCAATCTATGATAGAAGACTTTTAAACGGACAATGTTATGCAAATATCACTCTCTGCTTGTTCGTCTGACCACAATGATACCACCAAACTGTCTGCCGCTGCCAAGTCGTGATGTCACCATGCAACAGCCCTATTACTTTGTCACTATATGATCTCGTTAGAAAAGCACATCCGAAATTATATTAGGAACATGGTGCCATAATGGGCATAAGAGAAATAAACACAGTGATTCAGTGGTTAGCACTGCAAACTCACAGCAAAAAGGTCCTGGTTTCGAATCCCAGCCGGCCCATGTCCTTTTGGGTAGAGTTTACATGTTCTCACTGTGTCTGAATGGGTTTCCTCCGAACACTCCGGTTTCCCCAACACCAAAAACTAGTTCTAGTTGTGGACAGGCAAGCCGTGCGCAAATCAAAAAGGAGCAATCAAGAAGAACAGTTGCAATAGGAACCAAATTATGGTAATTCCTGTGCAACAATGCAATAATCATCACAGATACAAACCAATATACATGAAGCACGAGAAACAAATGTGCCAACTCACCACAAGCAACATGCATAAACCAAGGAAAATGAAAATGTCGGATATGAGAGAAACCTCATGCACGAACATGTGCAAATAACTAACTAACTAACTAACTCGGAACATAAAATGGTCATCACACACTTCAGACCCGTAGTCTCTCTACAAACAACACACTGCAACACATGCAACGAAAATAATCATGGACCCTTCGCATCCTGCAAACCATCTATTCAAGCACTGGCAGGAGGTTCATGTCATTCGGGAAATTAACTAAAAGACACAATAACTCCTTCACCTGTAAAATGGCACCTGAGATAAGGTGTCCACGTAGAGGAAATGACCAGGAATATGTAGAGGCTTCATTTATTATATTATACTGGACATTAGCCGGGTATCGGCTAGCTAAGCTAAGCTATGAGCTAAGCAGGAAGATATGGCCGAACACACACATCAGGAAGTATCATTGATTTATAACTGATGGGAGGGGACATCCGATGATGTCACAGCTTTCAGCCAATCAGGACAATGGAGGTGTGTCTCTACAAGTCACATATCCATTACACCCCTCAGCTGTGCGGCTGCTCAACTCTTCGTCACTGTGCTCCTCACCGCGATGTATCCGTTTGTGTCCTGTCCATGCCTGCGGTGCCCTGTATTTACCTGTTGCCCCGTTGTCTTTTGTGTAATATACTGCTGGATACTGTGTGGTGTATTGTTGAGCCACAAACTTACTCTGAATCTAATTCTACCGGCCAAGCCGTGTGGCAATACAAGGAACTTGAACTTAAACTTATATGGCTAGATCACCCACCAGTCGCCGTGCACAGGCACTTGTGCACTAAGGCCACTGTAACTCGCAATGTCCACATTAAATAAACAATGAACATCATTAAACGTCAATGTGTTCCATGCCGAATGCATCAAATGGTGAATATGGCCAGCATCTACCAGCCTGAAGCCAGAGTCCTCAGATCTCCCAAGTTACTGCTAACTCAAAGTACTTGGGGTTCCACTTCCACTCTACTCAGCATTGTGTCTTCACCCCACCACCACCACCTCCACCACCACCAAACACCCGCTGCACAGGCCCACAGTCAGCGCCCCGAGCAACACCGCAGCCCGGGTTCTGTGTGAAGCGGGCCCATTCTCCGCCGGGCTCCTAATTTGCGTTCTGGCATGGCACTGAAGGGGAGCCTTTGTGTGGGATTAATGTGCCAAGCCCGGGATGCAATGTCAGAGGGAAATAATCAGCGCAGGCCCTTCATAATGTCGGCTGCCTGCGCTCCGAGGCATGGAACCCGACCGCCCCCGCCCCGCACCAAAAAACTCTAGCATCGCCCCACACACACACACTCACCAACACGACGCACAACACGCAAACAACACACAACCGCGCATCCGCTCCGCTCCCCTCCCTCCCTTCGCTTCCTCCACCGAGCGCCCGCGGCTCATTTCTGCGGAGATGAAATCTCTGACAAGGCCCTCAGTGAGGCTGAGAGCGGGCCAGCGTCCAGCTCCACCCAGCGCAAGGGGCCTGCGGGCGTCCTGTGACCCCCTTAGAAGAAGTCACATTCACTTTGCTGCAGAGGAGCAGGGGGAAAAACAGAGCGCCCCCAGGGCCACCGCTCGCCTCTCCGGCCCGATGAGGAAATGTGAGGAGGAGCCGAGAGAGGGAGAAAGAATGGAAAAAAAGTAAACAGTGAAGACTCCCATCTGTCCGCTGGATGTCATCTTGCTCAGGAGGCTGACTGAGGAGTAATGGCTAACATGTTGTAATATCATAATGTTACTGCCTTTTTAACACATTCAGTGCCAGCAGCCCTTTTCAAATTTGGCACGTCCCAACGCCAGGGTTTTTTCATCATATGAATGTTTTTTTCAAGACCCATGTAAAATTAAGTTCTGTGTCCTTGTCAATAAAACACATAGCAAAGGAAACTTCAGACTTTCCTTCATCATGAGAACAAAAAACAACAACGCTTGTTTCTACCTCTTTCTATTCTTTAGTTACAGCCTAGAACATGAGTGGGCATCATCAAAATGGGCTGATTTCTGACAAAATCTTGAGTAAAGTTTAAGTGCCTACGGTGGCCGCTAGGTAGCAGTATACGCCGCAGCTATACACTCAATTCCTTTGCCCCCCCCCCCATACATACATGCTAGCAGTATGTGTGGCAATCAATGCAAGTGCTCGAGTAGTGTGATTGCGATTGATGCCACCAGCGAACATGCCAACTACATTTCCCAGCGGCCCGTGCGGCCCAGAAGCCTGGTCACGTGACCGTGGTAAGGGCCCAGCAATCTATCTGTAAGTTGGTGATTAAGTATGATTATGTTACTTATAGGCTACAGAAATGCACCAAAATTTAATCAATTCTTCTCTGTGTCATTTCCAACAACTGTATACAATTTCATCCAGATCCGTGCACAACTTGTTCAGTTATCCTGGGGACAGACAAACCAACCAATGTGACCAAAAACATAACCAACTAAATGAAGAACAAACCAACAAAGTACTTGCAGCAACATTTAACTCAAGTCTCAAAATGGTCAAGGAAGTCAAAAACATATTTTCAATAGAAAATGTTCATGCATCCAGACATTCTGTTATTTACTGATGAAAGCTGTTCGGTTCAGATAATCTTGTGTGCATACTCTGACCATTTTCAGCTTTATTCAAGATTAAAGAGAAAAGATCAGGAGACATGCGCCACCTTGTCGCTGAGGGAAAGCAAACACATGACTCTCCCGTATACATGCTTTGTCCAACTCTGTATTGATGCAGGTGTTTCCTACACCTGTCTGTTCCAATCACCTCCCTCCTGTGGCTTTGATCATCCGCAGTTTCCAAGATGAGTATCGATTCTCGGTACCTCAAGTAGGAGACAAAGGACAGTTTAAGTATGGACCAAGATGTAGCTCCCAGTGTTGAAACACTGGGACTGCATTGCCGAGGAACATTTGTCTTAAGTTAACATCAGGAGAGTTATGTTTACTGCCGTGTGTGTTTGTTATCTCCCTGTGTTTGACAAACACTGTTCACTGTTTTGCTGATAACGATTTATGAACTAACCTCATTGAATAGGTTGTTGTCCTAACACTTTATCTGTCGGTTCTCAGTGTCCTTTAACACCATGCCAATTCAAAGGTGAATAATAATGATGAAGATGTTTGGAGATTTTTGAAAGTCCACCGAATATTCTTCACAAATGTAAATGTAAAGTGAATCTCTTTTGTCTAGGATTTTGTACATTGTAAAAATATGTTTATGTATTTATTTCATGTATTAATTTATCTATTTTTCAAGTTTTTTTATTTTAATTATGAATCAACCCCTGTCAATGATGAAATGAAATGAAAATAAAAAATTCTTCCTCATAATTGATCACCAAAGCATTTTGGATGGTTGCCTAGGTAACATTTATAAAGGTGTGAAGATAAGAAGACAGACGGTTTTCGACCATGTGTATTTTTTTGTGCCTCAGGTTTTTGTTTTGTTGAAGTTTATATGATTTATTGGAAGATTTTGAGTGTTGCTGGTTGTAAACTGAATATATGAAAATACATGGATTGACATATTCAACTTAGGACTGTTGCACGTGATGTAGCGGCTTGGCAACAGCAGTTAAGTGGTACCTTACCACTTCATGTCCATTGTATTGGGGCAAATAAAATGGACGTAGTTCGGCTGACATACTCTGGCGATTGATAGCTTATATGAATCAATAATAGAAGACTATTAAACAGACAATGCAAATATTGCCTGTTCGTCTGACCATGATGACACCATCATAATGTCTGCCGCCCTTAAGACAAGACGTCACCGTGAAACAGCTCAATAGATCATTGAACACTGAATTTAATCTCACATGATTGAACAAATCCAACCCAGTTGCACTGCTGTTTAGCCTTTAGGCAAAAGCTTTGACCACTGTAATTACAGTCCCTTGTCATCATTCTTCTAACACACAACCCTAGCTGTCCGTGCCTTCTCAACCAACATCTCATCGTCATAGCGGTCCTTCGTCCCGTGAGCCAGTCGTGTAACAGCAAACAAACTGCACCTCCTCCTAGCAGGTCATCAGTGGACGGAGTCAGTTCCCACATGTTACTGATATAACCCCACCCGCCACCACCTCCACCTCCCCGACAAACCCCATCATTTTCCACGCATTAGCTGTACTTCAGACTGTGGTCTATTAGATAAATTCCCCAAACGCTGGCTAATGCATCACAGGTTAAGCATGCGGAGGATGTGCGGTATTAGGAAAACAATGGCTCTACCAAACTAGAGCCCCCCCAGGGCCGGGCGACGCAAACGAGGCTGGCAAAACAAACTCCCCCCGCCTCGTACTCGCGCGCGCCAGTGTGCGTGCGGGTGAGCGGTACCGTACGGTGATTGTGCACATTCGGCTCATCTTCATCTGCTGTTTCCCCCACCTCAGATTTTTCTTGTGACTTTATAATCGAGGCAAGTGTGTGAAATAGGGATGGAGTGAAAATGAGGATGGACCTTGTGAGCCAGAGTCAAATCGTTACTGGTGCTAGGGAATGCTCTAAAGCCACTTTTCCAATAGCCTGGCAAGCCAGAATAAATCGTCCACACATTGCACGCGACTAGAACGATCATTTGGTCTGGACTGAGCAGGCAAAAAAAAGGGGTAAAAAAAGTATCAATCAAAGTCATCAAATCACAACGCAGTGGCGTGGAGACCCACGTCACGATTTGAACAAGGCCCGTCTTATTGGATCGCCGGAATGGGGACGACAATCTGATTTGTCTGACGGGTTGGTCCAGAACTACTGGACCGTTCGGTTGTGGACGATGCGGCTGGTTACGTGGAACCGTGATAGTGGAAAAGGGGATAAAGCAGAGTGGAATAGAGTAGTGTAGAGAGTTAACGCACCGGGTGGAACGGGGGTTAAGCTAGGAGTGTCAAACTAATTTTAGCTCAGGGGCCATATCAAGCTGAATCTATTCCCAAGTGGGCCAAACCGCTAAAATAATGTCCCTACTAATTCATGAATGAAAGCAAATTCGGATTTGCCTCATTTGTTTTACTTTGATCCAAAAGAGTACAAGTATGATCTGAAAATGCACACACAAGGTGAGAAAAGGAGTCTTTCAAAGTCTGCACAGAAAGCTAACACATAGACGTGAACTACAGGTATGCAGTTGGTGCCGACTGCTGACTGATAAAGCTGAACGCTAAAGGGATATCCCCCGAAACGTTATGGAAGCATTAGTGAAACCCAGTAATATTGTAGAGAAGTTGAAGCCATGTCTCCTGATTATGTCTCCCAGGGGAAGAATGTTCAGGTTCAAGAGAACTGGTCTTATGATTGACCCCTGAGGGAATGCTTACAAAGAATTTACGGTCTTTGAAGTAGTTTGACTGACTTCTTTAGTTAATATATTGCCTGCACATTTACAAGTTACCTCTAATGGTCTCAATTTGATTTGATAATTATTATTCCTGGAAAATGTAACCATTATCTCTATAACATATTTAAAAATAGAATTTTGGCATGTAGTCTGGTAATAAGTATCCCTGGCTACAAACTAATACATTGAGTAAGGCGGGCTCTGTGTCATTTTGTTTGGGAATTTGAATAAATGTGACGTTAACTGCTTCCATGGTCTATGGATGCGGGGCGTGTGGAATCGGCCATAGACGCGCTCCCGCACGTGAGACACAGGCCATTTGAACGTGCAGAGAGAAGGGAACAAAATCAGGCTTTTGGAGCACTTTTGAATCGAGTCGAAAGAGCCAGGTGTTTACGGCGGTCGCCTACTGAAGAGTCGACTGCTTGCGTCGCAATCGCGGGCAGACACTGCTACGTGAACCCAAATCCAAGTTGTGATGATATAGTCCTACTCGATGCACAAAGGCCGTTACAGAATATTTTTAAACTTGTTCCAACTGTGTACAAGTTGGAAGACTGCATCTCAGCGGCTCGGCTATCTGTTCTTAGCAGCCAACGCCTAACATCCGATGTGTCATTCAGAAACAAAACAAACTACGAGGGTTTGGGTGACCGAAACAATGGCAAATATTCCCAAATCACATCAACAATGTGCTGATTCCTTAAGAACATGAAGTACAGTATCAATAAAGTTAATTAAACCCCCCTGACAGAGCACGGACGAGTGGATATTGTATTGATTCACATGATTTGAAATACATTGATACAAGTGATCAACAGATGTGAGCTGTGAAATTGCCATCATTCGCAGTTACTCGACTGCTCCTAGCTCTATATTTCAATTCACCTAACGAAGTTAACTCTGTTTTTCATAATATTAATGTTGAATTCTCCAAAATACTTTTAGTGTTTTTCTCCTATGTTTTGAACACATGTAAATAAATGGTAATAATAATCCAGTTTATATCAGCAGGGGGAGGTAGAATAAATTCACAATCTCTGCTAGAGAAACCAAAATTTCAATTTTTTCTCAAAATTGTTCAGCCCATATGTAATTTGTTTCACTTTTGGCCCCAAAAGGTTTAGCATAGCACATTTCAGGACTCTTTTCAATACTCAGATGATTTAATTTCCATGCAAAAATGCCGAAGCTAATGTGGCGGGCACCCAGGCGGGAGCAGATCGTGGGTGGTCTCACCTCTCCGCCCAGCGGGGTGGACGACTGCGAGTCCAGCTTGCGTTTCTTGCGAGGGCCGATGGCTGCCAGGGCTGTGAGGTTAGCATCTCTCTGCCGCATCTGGGCGAGCTCCTGCTGCTGCATCTGAACACAACATAGCAACCGTTGGCACCGTGCGTTTCATTGAAAACAGAGCTCATTCCATGGAACAGCTGCGGGGGGATTGGCAAGAACATGGCGACGTGACACATGTTGCGTTAGAAGGCTTCACAAAAGTCAAATTTCTCATGAAGAAATGTGTTTCTGACCTATACATATATGTTATAGTATAAGGAAATAACAATACATACTAAAAACGAGTCCTATGCAGTATATACACAGACACACACACCCTATATGACAAAAAAGATTGGGGAAAATCTGTCCTCCCGGTCAGAAGCTATGTACTGGGGTCCGCGTTGGCCGAGTGGTTATGGACACCGCACCCAACCCGACCCCATTCCTGTTAGTACCGCAGCGTCCGCAGTCTCGCGAGTTCGACTACGCTCGGCGACTTGTCTGCAATGTCTACCCCCATCTCTTCAACCCAGTTTCCGACTAATCCTATCCAATAAAGATGGAAAAACTGTGCTGACGCCGGAAAAAATTACTTTAAAAAACCAAAATGTGCCCATTTTTATTTGAGACAACAATTGGCCTCTATTCAATTCATGAACCTATACTAGAGCATTAACACAAACCGAATTTGGGACCATCGGTTCAAAAGTTATCATGCTAGCGCGAAAGACCTTACGTGGTGCGGGCGGACGCGGCAGCACACATAAAAACACACAATATGGTACGGTGAAACAACTTAAAAACCTCCCCCTTCTGCCATCTTTGTAAAGACCAGACGTTGGTATTTCCCACAGAAAGAAAAGACGGAAAACACACGGATTCCCAGCCGACCTGAAGGGATGGTGCTCTTGCCATCGGCGCTTCGCTGCCTGGGGCCTCCCACTGAGTTATTGTTGGATACAGCACTAATCTCTTTCCCTCTCGCTCCTT